>CATIWF010098873.1:0-28341 GCA_949630135.1 Balakata baccata
AGACAAATGCATGATTTTAGATTCGTGAGGTTGTGTAGCTTAGGAATCAACATCATGCATGAGTGATGCCACCATATCTCCACAGCAAGTCTTGTGTGGTTCATGTGAGAAAATAGTGCGACTGTTCGATCATTTAATTAATTGGTTAGCCCAAATGTTGTGAATCAACCATGCACACTATTTCTTCACCAATAAAACACAAAATAATCATCTTAAAGTGTGGGTCTTTAATTAGCTTCAAAGTCTCTATTGCAAAATGACATTTCCCCAATGTGCTTCACTTTTTGTTGGCCTTTCTCTAGGCATTCTATTCCATCTAATCTATCATGGGGTCCCTTTGCCTTCAATATATATCCTCTCTCTCTCTCTGTTTAATTTCTATATTGTTCTTTTTTTTTAAAGCCAAAAAATTGAACTTCTTTTATTTTTAATAGGATATCAAAATTAGTCTGATTAATTCAAAACGTGTTGGATAGATGATAAAATACTTCATCTAGAGTTTGTAGATTACATATCCAAAACTCGAATTCAAGATTTCTAATTAAACTAAAAGATATTCTTACTAATTTATCTACACTCTCTTTGATAAAACATATAACATTTTTATGTTTATTTCCAACTCAAATCAGTGAAATGAGCAATGAAATAATCCAAAATCATGTGTAAATGGGCATTGAAGACATGTTATTTTCAAATGGGACCTTACCATTTCCAGCTATTGGCAACCCCCCCCACTACAATTTCTCTCTTCTTGCTTTCATTTTCTGTCTCACATAAATAGATTCAGTGTCAATTTAGTTCAGCTATCACATTCAATTTTGGTGGTTTAATAAATTAAAAATTAAATAGAGTTTTTTTATTAGTTCATCTTCTTTTTTCTTTTTTTTGAAAAGTAGTTCAGCTTTTATAGTACAATAATTCAAAGGCTTAAATGGGTATTTACTTAAATTAAAATAAAAGGTAGCAGTTACAAATTTTAACATTCACCTTTTAAAATTTGTACTCAAAATTACTGGTTTATGAAAAGCTGTAATTGTCAGTTTTTCACATCGATAAAATAATTTTTTTATTTTTTCATTCATATTGATATCAACTTATAATAGTTTTTATTAATTAAAAATCATATTTTATATTATATTTCTATATAAAATTAATTATTATTATATTTTATATGATATGCGTTATAACCAAATGAAAAGTCGGTATATATACTACATTAATAATATATCCAAATTATCGATGATTATTTATAAGTTATAATTAATTTTCAACCGTTGAGTTAATAAACACTTTAAAATCAATTATGAATTGCTGATAGCTGACAGTTGATCCCTACTATTGTTTGCTTAAAGATAACGGCCGCTATTAGTACTGGCCGCTAGCTATCCGCCACTACGGAACTAAACAAAATCTTAATTTTAAATATGTAACTAACATATTTAAAATGATAAATTTTTTAATTTATTTCTGTATATATATCAATTAAGGATATTGAAAAAAAAAACTAATAAATGATAATTTTATATTTATTAATATCGAAACACATGTATTACTAGATAACTAATAGATTCATTAATTTCTTTTAAAAAAATGGCCTAAAATTATAATGGGTGAAAAAATGAAATTATTTTTATTGGACACAATTATTATTATTTTGGTCCATATGAGTTTTAATATCTAACCAATCTGTCTCCCTTTTAATATCCGACGTAGCTCTCTTCAATTATTTGAAAGGATATATCCAAGTTGATATAAATACGTACTACGAATCCAATTGTATTTAAACCTTTATAATGATTCCTCGCCATCATCCATAAATTTTTCTAGGATTTTTATGACTTATGTTGAGTATAAGAGAATAATTAGTTTTTATTGTATATCTTACAACATAGTGTCGAGATGCATATATCTCATTCCAAAGTCCAACCCCCACATGTGGACAGACTGCTTTTCCTCTTTTTGTTAAATGGAATATTGATGGCTCGTCTCTTGGTAAACTAGAACTAGTTAGGGTTAGAGGTATCTTTAGGAATTCACAAGATAATATTTTTTGTTTATTTTCTCTATTTTGTGATGTGATGGACTCTAATGATATTGAGATGGTAGTCATTCAATATGTTTTTCAGATCACAGTGGAATATGATCATTTCCTCTTTCTATATATTATTTTTGAATTTGACTCAACAAATGTTATTACTTGGTTATCTAAAGAGAATGTCTCTAAACCATGGTCATTGTACAAAAAATTTTGTCTCATAGAGACTTTCAAACGAAGGCTTGGATTAGTCTCCTTTGTACATACAAAAAGAGAATAATTTCATGGCATATTCTCCAGCTAAACAAGGTGTTTTAAGGCCTCACGATTTCATTGCTTAGATATAGCTATGGGTTCACTTTGGTTCCCTTGTTTTATTTGGCCATGGCATGAGGCTTGTTCATGCTTCTCTTTCTCAGTTGTATTAGTTTCTAGGTGAGATTTTTTCATCATCTTGAACTCCTCGCTTTTAGTGATTTTTCTCATATCCTTAATTGTTAATAAAATTTTTGCTTATAAAAAACAAAGCTTACAACATAGTGAATTTTCTAATGAACAAAAAAATTTATTATATATTACATTATATTTCTATATCTATTTATTTAGAAAAATATTATTTGTCCCAACTATTTTTTGTATCAATTTTTGTCTAATATGTATTAAAATATTTGTACTTTATCGATCTATCTACCTATATTGCTTAACCTATATTAAAGTAAAAGTATTTTTAATACAGTTGAGACTAGTCTTTTTCGGTCACCTTTGTTCATACAAAAAGAGAGAACATCTTCATGGCATATTCTCTAGCTAAACAAGGTGTTTCAAGGCCTCACAACTTCATTGCTTGGATATAGCTATGGGTTCACTCATAGCTATCTTTTCTTTTTGGCTATTGTTGGCCTTTTCTTGGCTCCCTTGTTTTCTTTGGCCATGACATAAGGCTTGTTCATGCTTCTCTTCCTCAGTTGTATTAGTTTCTTGGTGAGATTTTTTCATCATCTTGAGCTCCTCGCTCTCAGTAGTTTTTCCTCTATTCTTAATCATTAATAAAATATTTGCTTATATATATATATATATATATATATATATATATATATATATATAAGATTACAACATAGTGAATTTTCTAATGAACTAAAAAATTTATTATGTGTTACATTTTATTTCTATATCTATTTATTTAGAAAAATGTTATTTATCCCAACTATTTTTTGCATCAATTTTTATCTAGCATGCATTAAAATATTTGTACTTTATCAATCTATCTACCTATATTGCTTAACCTATATTAAAGTACAAGTATTTTAATACTATTGGGACTGGTTTTTTTATAAGCATTTTTATTTTTATTAATTATTGAGGGAAAAAGCCACTTTATATTGAAGATTAAGAAGATAAAAAAAAATTCCTTCCTAAAACTAAGCAATGAGCAAGAACAAGATATGTGTTCTTACTTCAAGCTAACATAGTGAAACAAAGAGGAACAACAAGAGCTAAGTACATATACTACACCTTTTACGATTGATGTGAGAAAGAATAGCTACTAGAGACAAAATAAGAGAGTTTACATTATAAGGAAAATGAGAGTGTGTTGTACTAGTTAACTGACTGAGAATATATGTAGTCCGATAAAAAAATGAGAGTGATAGGTCAAAATAGCTTTTTTTTTTGGGAAAAATTAGATAAAAAATTCTGAACTTTGCACTTTTTCACACTTATATCCAATTTTATGAAAATTTGAGTTTAATTATATGAACTTTCTGTTTAGTGACAAATCTTGCCTTAGATCTAATGAATCTCACTCCGGTTCTATGTGGCAATCACATTTTTTTTACATATCAATGCCGATAGTAACAATCAACTAATTTTTTTGAAATTTAAATCGGTTTTCCATGTAAGTGCCACATAAAATTGGAGTGTGGTTCATTGAGGTGAGGCAAGATTTATTATGAAATTGAAAGTTAATATAATTGAACTCATATTTTTATAGAATTGAATATAAGTGTAAAAAAGTGCATAGTCCACGCTTTTTTGTATGATTTTCCCCTTTCTTTTTAATAGGATATTGAATCTAAAAAATACTTAATTTTGGTGAAATGGCTTCACCATCAAACCTTGAAACAAGTTGTTACAAAATAAATTGAAATAAGTAGCATTATTAATTCATTTATCCCATTAATCTTTGATTATTGAGAAGAATTAAACTTTCTGTATATTTTTACTATCAATAGAGATCACAAATATATACAATTGGTAGTACAACAAAAACCTAATCTATTGCCTATGATTAAGCATAATCATTTACGAAGAAGGAAACAAATAACTAGAAATCAAACCATAATTTTTGATAGATTTGATAGCATAAACTTAGCCTCAATTTCCTTTAACACTCCCTCTCAAGTTGGAGTGTATGTCAATGACACCTAACTTGCTAAGTAAAACTTCAAACTGTGAGGTACTCAATGGTTTGGTAAATAAATCTGTCGGCTGATTTGAAGTATGGATGTAGGATGTTCGAATCATTCCTTGAATTTTCTCACGTGCCAAATGACAATATATTTCTATGTACTTAGTTCGCTCATGGAAGACTGGATTGAATGCTATATGTATAGCTGCCTGATTATCACAATACAAAGCAACTGAATGAGTGTGGCTTACTTTCAAATCCTTCAAAATATTTTTCAACCATATAATTTCACAAGTTGTGGCCATGGAGCGATACTCTACTTCTGTGCTTGAATGAGAAACTGTAGTTTGTTTCTTAGTTCTCCAATAAATTGGTGCTTGACCAAGTAAAATACAATAACCTGTAATTGTCCTTCTCATTTTCTTACAACGAGCCCAATCAGCATCACAATTTTAGGACTTTATGAGCTGCCTCCAGATGTGGTTGGCGATGTTTATCCATAAACTGACTTAGCATATGAACGACATAAGTGAGATCCAGTCTAGTTATGGTTAGATAGATTAACTTCCCAATTAATCTTTTATATGTTGAAGCATCGTGCAAAAGCTTTCCATATGATTGTGTGAGTGAAATATTTTGGTCTACGGGACACTAAAAAGGTTTGGCACCCAAAAATACAGCATCATCTAGAATCTCTAAAGCATATTTTCGATGTAACAAGCTGATTTCATGTCTTGACCTTGCAACCTCTATGCTAAGAAAATATTTGAGCTTTCCTAAGTCTTTAAATTTGAACCGCTTAGACAAGAAAAGCTTGATGTTTTCAATATCTTGCAAATCATTACTAGCCAATATTACATCATCTACATAAATAAGTATTGCCAAGAAGTTACTTTGCCTATATCGGACGAATAAAGAATAATCAAAGAGAGACTGATGAAATCCTGTAGCTTTGAGTGCACCAAATAACTTTACAAACTATTGTTTAGATGCTTGTTTTAAACCGTATATTGACTTGTGAAGTTTACAAACACGACTCTCCCCTTTTCGTCCGAAACCAGGAGGCAAGGACATGTACACTTCCTCATCAAGATCAGCATTCAGAAATGCATTGTTAACATCTAATTAGTATAGATGCCAACCATGCAATGCTACCTTACTAAGTAAAACTAGAACAGTTACCAACTTAGCCACTGGTGCAAAAGTTTCCCTATAATCAACTCTTTCAATTTGACTATAACCTTTGGCTACTAATTGTGCTTTGTACTGCTCTATTGTCCCATCAGCCTTTAATTTTATTTTATACACCCATTTGCAGCCAATTGGTTTCTTATAAGGTGGTAATGGCACCAAACTCCAAGTCCCGTTGTTTTGTAAAGTAGTAAGTTCATGTTGCACGGCTTCACACCACTTTGGATCTTTGACAGCCTATGAATAATTAGTAGGTTCTTTGAAAAGGGTGAGTTGAGCAACATAAGTTTTATGATCATGGGAAAGTTTATCATAAGATAAAAATTTGGAAAGTGGATGAGCAGTATCTGATTTCTTGACCAAACTTTTGGAAGATGTTGGTTCAGTCCTTGAAGGGAGGGCCATCTCGATATGAAAATCTTGCAAATATCGTAGAACTTTAGTGGCACGATCTCCATGTCAAAGAATTTGAGTGTCTGGTATATTTTTGGAAGGTTCAATTATGGAGGATGATGTTGGTGTATCGGGTATTTGTGCCTCATTATTTTGGGCAAGAGGAGAAGGCTCATTTGAAACTGAAAAAGAATCAAATGTAGTCAAGTAATCCAAATCAAAATTTGGTGCTTGATTTGGGAATTGAAATCTTGATTCACCAGTCTCATTTTGTGGTGTAGTGGATTGTTCATGATTATGGAAAGGGAAACTATTTTTATAAAAAATAACATCTCTAGAGACCGCTACCTTTTTCTTGTCAAGACAAAAAAAACACAATACCCTTTTTTTCCATAAGGATACCTAAGAAAAATGCACTGTGATGCTCGTAGGTCAAATTTAGACCGATGAAATGCATGAGTGGAAACAAAACACAGACAACCAAATACTTTCAAATGGGAATAGTTTGGAATTTTGTTGAATAACTTTTCATATGGAGTTTTTCCTTTAAGAATGGGAGTTGGTGTTTGGTTTATGAGGTAGGCTGAAGTAAGAATGGCATCACCCCAAAATTGATTAGGAAGACCAACTTGAATTAGAAGAGCTCTTGCCATATTTAACAACAAGGCATCGCTACCAGAGGTAAACAAAAACATCAAAAGCGTCAACCTGTGGCTTAAAAAAGAGGTTTACGAAGACACTATCGAAAGGTTTGGTGCAAAATTTGAAAGGCTTGGGATTACATTTGGCAACTATTGACACAATTGAAATTTTACGGTTACTGAGATGGTGCTAGTGGTGATTGGAAAGAAGTTTAATAACAAATAAACAATTACATACAACTGTTGAGGTTGGTAGTAGTAGTGAAGGCGGAGATAAAGAAGGCGGAATTGGTGGTAACTGGAGGAAGAGTGGTTATTGGGTAAAGAAATCATAGCGAAGAGTGAAGTGAAGCATAGAAGTAGAAAACCCTAGAGAAAGAAGAAGGCATAAAACCATGCTTTGATGGATCTCTATCTGTGTTAGGATCCCAGTGGAACGGTAGAGATAAGATTTTGTGACCAATAGACATGTAACCGGCAGTAGAGAGTGCTTTAGGAGAGAGAAAAAGGATGAGGAGGAGAGAGAAAGAGGAAATTTTTTTTTATTAATTTTAAAATTTAATTCTTCATTTTTTTAAAATTATAGATTTGCCTCTAATTTATTTAATTTTTTACAAAAAGAATTTTTGGCTGCCACGTAGGATTAAATTACCGGTTTTTTGATCGAAAACTAATTTTGAAACAAAAATTGTTATTTGTGTATTTTAAGGCAAGTTTTTTTTTTTTTTGTTCGTGACATAATTGTTAAAAAGTAAAAAATTTGGGTATTTTGACATAATTAATTCTTTATAATAACTTATATAATTAACTAACAATTAAATGTAATTAGCTAACAATCAAATATTATGTTGAGTTGATAACCAAAGACTTAAGCAACAATTGATAGAAACAAAAACCAAGTTTTTTTTATGGAATAACTTTTTGTTTTGCTTTGATTATCTTGATTATTTGTGTAGTATGTGTTGTTTATGGTAGGGGTAATGAGAAAATACATATTGATGTATTGTTTCTTCCTGAATGAAATTGAAAAATCTCCTTTGAAATCTTTATATTTGTGCAACATTGAAATCAATTTTGGTCCATTTATATCAAGTAATTGAATGGGCTAATTGAAATGAACTATAAGTTGACTAATAATGTAAGTGAAAATATATACTAATAATCTGGAATAATTACAAAATATTAATATTTCAATGATGCCTTTACACAGCACACCTAAAACATAAAAAGTAGCAAATTTGGCATCTATGCCATAAAAACATAGCTAATGATCATTGTTGCAGCATACAAACTACCAAACTTGGCACACTAACTTAACATTATTGCAACATGCAACAAAAACAAACAAAATTGGCATACAATCATTGCTGTAATCAGTTCTATCAAAATATGAATCAACAAAATTAATCCTAAATTTGATTTTAAAAATCTTCAATTTGCTGGACATAGTAGTTATGGTATACTTGAATCAATCACAATGGATCTTTGACTGCTAAAAAAATTTTGAGGTTCGTTGGATGGAAATAACTGTCTAGCTAGGAGTGCAGCTCCTGTTGGTTGTGAATTTGTTTGTGCAGCTCTTGACACTAAAGTTGTTGTAGCTGCTGCAACAGTAACTAAAGGTCCATTTATAAAATTTACCTTTCTTCACCTGGCATCTGACGGGAAACATAAACTAAGTCAGCCACAACATAGATGTATAGATACATCTAGACATTATCATACATAAAAGTTATATCTTACTCTACAATAGATTTTATCTTACTTTGCAAAAATCCTAATACCATATCTTTGCCTTGTCTGCAACAGTCAATATAGATCATTATCCAATATTGAAATTATTTATATGATAGTCAGTTTGTAAGTGGTAGTATGCAAGATTGAACTTACCAAATTCCTTTCCCTAAATTCATTTTTGCAACATATTCATCCACTGGTTTTGCTTGATTCCTTACTCTTGGTTGTGCATTTCTTGGAGTTGTTCTTTGTTTCTTTCTTGCAGGTGCAACACTGTCACTTTTTCATAGATTGCCCGGTTTACCCTAATAATCATGTCAATATAGCATATCAATCAAAATTGAACTTAAATTGATACAATTCATGTTGCGCCCTTATATAACGGGATTATATCTATTATATCACCCTATAATAAGAACAATCTCATTATATAGATAGGATGTCACTATCCTTGCTTCTTATATCTAGTTAATTATCATTTTTATCTTATATATTAAACTCGTACCCGCTCTTGGTTCATACCATAATGGCTCACACACACACACACACACACACACACACACATATATATATATATATATATATATATATATTAATTATCATATACATCAACATATAGTTTTGGGCTTAAGCCCTATACATGTACAGAATTCATACGTCATATACAGGCCATAACACTATTTCCATATACATGGATATACAAAATACAAAACATAATAAATTACACTCACAAACTAGGTCACAAATGTCCTCTTCTGATATAGGCTCTGGTTACCTTCTCTTTAACAACTTCTACTATCTACAAGCTCATTGACCTTCGTGAGAAAAACTCACATTCAACTATCTCTAGCTTAGTGGTATATATAGGCATCACGATTTTTCCATGCATCAAACATGTATAGAATATAAAATATAGCATGATATCATGTATCGTGGTATATGAGCATATAAATCATGCTTATGATAAATAAACAAGTGATGTATCAACTATATACAGTGACTATATTTGTATTATATACATACTTTATACTTTAACTATTATACTTATTATCATTATCTTTCATTTATCAACTATGTATGTCTTCTTCATTTACTTTTTCAATAAATAACTTCAACAAATAGCACAAGCCTCATTTTCGGATACGGGGTGTAAAGTAGATGAACTAGTCGTCATACTCAGCTGTATGCTCATTCAAGCTCCCTTAAGTCAAATGTGCTCAACCAAACTAGGGCTCAGCTAATATGACTGAGTATACTTGTAATCTGTATGCTCATTATGGAATTTGCTTTTACATTTACTCTTTACAATCTCCTAAAAAATCTTCTTGTACTTAGGTCCATTGTATTTTTTTTCCAATTGGCATAAATATGCCTAGCACAATTTCTATGTTCAGCATTTGGTGCAAGTTTTGCAATTCCATTGATTAGTCCCTAGTAAATAAATGAAACACATAATTAGTATGTTGTAAAAGAAATTAGGCAAGTGGAAAAACATATGAAACCAATGTTATAAAAACCGGACCGGCCCGACCGGTTCAACAAGAAAAACCAGAAATCGATCACCAGACTGATTGGTTTTTAGGTAGAAAACTTATGGGGTATTGAACCAAGGGAAAAACCGGCAAACAGTCCAGTTAAACCGTGAATCGGCTAACCCGGCCGGTTTTGACTGGTTTTTCCGGATTTTTTTAATTTTTTGCAAAAAAAAAATTATTTATTAAATTTGGTCCAATCTAATCAACTTAACCAGTTCAACCAAAAAATTGACCCTAAAACTAAATAAGTTAAACACAAACTAGTTAAATTGATCAAAATAAATATGTTTTTGAAAGCTTAACACATCCTTATTTATAAAATGCTGTGTCATTTTACTTTTTTCTATGTGAGATTGTTCACTTATATATATATATATATATATATATATATATATATATTTCTTTCTTCTTTTTTATATTACTTTTCTTTTACAATTTGAAATTTTTGATTGATTGTATTTTCAAGTTATATGTTACATTTACATTTAATAATTAATTAAATATTCAATTATAAAAATATATGAAATAACATTTTTTTTTAAAAATAATACAAAAAAGAGAATATGAAACATGTTATATTACTCTTGTATACTAGGAATGACATCCAACAATTTATATTCTATTTTTATTATGCATGAAACATTTTGTGTTTTATTATATATGAAACATGTTATATTTTATGAAAATACTACGTAAACCGGTTCGATCCCGATTCAACCTTAAATCCGTGACCCGCTAGCTTTCCTAGTTTAATGATCGGGTCGATTTTAACAACCTTACATAAAGCACATTATAATGAAAATAAAGCAAGTGAATATGCATATTACCTTATGCTAGTCACTAATGAATGTCCACCTAAATCCATCATTAATATCCAAATCCTCAAATAATAACTCAAAGAACTAGGACCATGTCTCCTTATTTTCCTTCTCCACTACTGCCTATGCTACCAGATACATTTTATTATTTGCATCTTTAGCAACAGCCCCAAGCAAAGCTCCTCCTAATACAGTTCAAAAATAGGCATTAAAGCCTAAAGCCCTTCTACAACTAGAAATGCACCCCTTACATAATGCACTGAATCCAATATAAATTCTCTGAAACACTGCTTTTCCAGATGCATCAAGATTAGTTTTTAAGATAAACCTCCCATCCTTATCCATATTCATAAACCATATTCATAAACTCTGCACAGTATGATCTGATCTCAATTCACTGTAATGTTCTTTAAAAGATCCACAAAGCTTGTTCAGAGCTTTCCATTTAGCTCTGTAATATTGCATTAAAGTCACATCCAAGTCAAATTTCATCTACATGTTTTGTACAATTTCTTTGGCAAGATAGTTTGAGTTTCTTATGAAAATACTTAGCATTTGCTTTGTGATCTACTCATTAGTAGCTTGCCTATTGCAACCTTGCCTAAAACGAGTGTGTGTTGCATCAATAACTTTTATAACACATGTCTGTTCATCTTGAACTCTGCTTGCATATAGCCTTCATAGACAATCTTTTACACATTTAGCTTCAAGCTTACCCCTTCCACTTTTGGTCCATCTTATATTATGACCATTAACAATGGACCAAGTCTGGATGCCTGATTTGCACTCATCCATATCATTAAATTGCAATCCAACTTCTAGCTCTAACTTCTTTTGATCACAATTAGGATCATAAATCTTAGGTCTAGCTCTCACTTCCCTTGTTGGACTAAGATCCCATTCTTCACTGGAAACAAGTGTAATCACAGTGTCTTCAGATGAATAGTAATCAAAATTATACACATTAGCTTCTTCCATTTCATTAACATTCTTTAAGGTTGGACCATTAGTTTTTGTCTTCTTTCCCTTTACCTCCCCCCATGTTTTTCCTTCTTTTTTCCTCTCGGATTCAAATTTATTATTACCTCTAATATCATCTTTTTTAGATCCCCTTGCAACTGCTTGTTTTCCTTTACTGACTACAGGTTTAATTAACTTCCTTCATGCACTAGTGCCTCCATTTTTGTCTTTATATGCTTCCAAATCATGCAACTTAACACACCTTAAGTTCTTTCTAGCTTTAATGTTCTCCTCATCATCAGAGCTAAAATCTTTATCCTCCATACCATCTTCAGTATCACTTTCCTCAACTGGATTGTAATCTAGATCATCATTCCTTACCACACATGATGCATCAATAGCATCACATGCACCTTCATCACATGAACCTTCATCAGCCTCATTCTCACCAACTAACTCTACAATATTATCTACTTTACAAAATACACTCACACTACACAATTCAAGGTTAATGTATTGTAGCATTTTCATGACTCCCTTGTCATCAGTAAAGAAATGAAATTTGACATAGTCCCCCTTCTTCTCCCTAAAAGCTATTCTATTGATCTTAGAATACCCTGCTTATTTCATAGAATATGGAATGTCAAAGTATCCTATTTTGTCTATATCATAATACACTATAGTATGCAACTCGCCACCAATATATGAGCCATCACAATCAAAATACCCCCCAATATTAAGATGCATGGTGAAAACTTTATTCATACTGCATGTGCACCAAATATATAAAGAAATAAGCATAAACCCTAAAAACCCTTGAAATTAATTTAATAGATTAAAAAAGAATGGCATGATGAGAAAGCATAGTTGATAAAGATTGATGCTTCAAAACGAACGACTATGGTTACTAGGAGTTCACAGTCAAACGACTGAGATTCAACACGACTGGACTATTGCCCTCACAATGCGACAAGAATAAAATCTTCGATTTTGCTTTAGGGATTAAAGAAATCAGAAAGTGAAAGTTGTTGGTTTAGGGGTAGGGCCATGAAAGTGAAAGATGGGGAAACTAAGGAAAAGACGAACTAGAGCAAACAAATGGGAGGAGAAGTTTCTTCATTTTTATAAGGTGCAATACGCAACGTTGTGTCTTCGCAAATTTTTTTTTCCAAGTAGGACATCTCCGATAACACGTAAGCACAAGCAGCTAAAAATTTCACATCAATACAATTTTAAAAAATAAACATAATTTAGGTACTAAAATACAAATTTTTTTAGTTTGAGCTAAAATTGTTAAAAGATGCAAAGTTTAGATATTAATCGATAATTATTCCTAAATTAAATATGACATAATTATATGATAATTAAAAGTAACTAAAATTAATTTGTTAGATAAAATTATTATTATATAAAAATTAAATGGTAATTAATGATGAATACAATATTTAATAATAACGTGCAAGACAAGTTAATAAAAAAACTAGTCATAATTATAATCATACTACATATAAAAGTGGGAATATAGGGACAGGTAAATTTACTGAAAAGACAACTTGATTATATTAGTTAATTGGACTAATTTTGTCATTTACTAATTTAATTTATTAGTAAATAGTATTAATGATTCATTAATTAGAAGTTCAATTCTATTATGACTAGATAATTATATTTTATATATATAAAAAATCAAATAACTAATATTAAAAAAATAAATTAATAAAAAAATATTAATGTCCAACAATTTTTTATGTTCCATGAATACTATTAATTAAAATTAAAATTAAAATTATTATTTTTAATTACAAATAATTGACAATTATAAATAAAACTCTATGTCCAATTTTTTTTAAGTTCTGTAAATACTATTATTTAAATTTTATATTATTATTTTTAATTTATGAATTAAAAATAAGTAATAATTATAAATAAAACTCTAATATTTAATTCGATTTTTAATTTAATGTCCAGAGAACTGACATCAAAAGAGAAATATTATAATATATCTAACTTTTATTGTTATTATATATAATAAATATTTGATCATTTACACTTTGATTATTTTTGGCCAATATAAGAATCAAATATAATTAACAAACAATAATATTTAAATTAAATGTGATTTAATTACATAATAATTAAAAGTAACTAAAATTAATTTGTTGGACAAAATTATTATCATTTATTTAATAATGGTGAGTCCAATTATTAAAAATCACGTGCATCGCACATGAATGATTAGGAATAGGGGGGACAGACAAAATGACTGTAAAATATTTATTACCTCTATTTTATATATGATTGTTAATAATAAACAAATTAGTAATCCTCATATGAGTTCAACATATAATAATCACGTGTAATGCACGTTAATGAAAAATTATATATAATCATATCATTATACTATTTATTAAAGTATAGAGGGGACATGTAAATTTAAAAAGAAAGAAAATTTAATTTAATAAAAAAATATTATGAAAGCGCGATAAAAAAATAATGATAACATATTATTATTTAAAGTACAATAATAATGGTTTTCACTGATATATTGAATGTATATAATGGTAAGTCTAAATAAAATTACAACTGTGCATGTAACATATAATATGAATTTCAAAATACTACTTACAATTCTTATAAGTTATTTGAGAAGTTAAAATTTCTTAATAATTTTTATATAGTTCAATAATTAATTTATTTTAAACATATACAAAATGAGTTAAGTTTTTAAAATTTACTTGCATAGTATAATTTAATTTACTTTTATATAAATTATAAGAATCAAATATAATTAACAATCATTAGTATTTAAATTAAATGTGATTTAATTACATAATAATTAAAAGTAACTAAAATTAATTTGTTAGACAAGATGATGATGATAATTTCGACGATTATTATTATTATTATTTAATAATGATGTGCCTAATTATTAAAAATCACATGCATTGCACGTGAATGATTGGGAATAGATGGACAAATAAAATGATTATAAAGTACTTATTACTTCTATTTTATATATAACTCTTAATAATAGACAAATTAATAATTTGGGGATGGACAAAATAACCGTAAAATACTTACTACCTCTATTTTATATATGACTTTTAATAATAGACAAATTAGTAATCTTCATATGAGTTATGATACGATTTCAATATCTAATAATTATGTGTAACGCAGCCAACCTGATTGTATTAGTTAATAAGTTTAATTTTGTCATTTAATAATTTAATTTATTAGTGAATAGTATTAATAATTTATTAATTAGAAATCTAATTCTATTAAAACTAAGTAACTATATTTTATATATAAAAAATATATAACTAATATTAAAAAGAAATAAAAAATATTGGGAAGACAAGGTAAAAAAAATAGACAAAATAATTTGTATATAGTAAATAATTTACCAAACATAATGGGTAAAATAATTAATGGGTTATATAATATGACGTGATTATATATATATATATATATATATATATATATCAAATATAATTAATAACTATTAGTATTTAAATTAAATGTGACTTAATTACATGATAATTAAAAGAATCTAAAATTAATTTACCAGATAAGATGATGATGATGATGATTATTATTATTATTATTATTATTATTATTATTTATTTAATAATGATAAATCTAATTATTACATGGATGATTGGGAATAGTGGAAACAGACAAAATAACCGTAAAATATTTACTATTTCTATGTTATATATGACTCTTAATAATGAAAAAATTAGTAACTTAATGGAATTTGATATAAACACATACTTTTATAATTCATTATAAATAAAATATCATAATAAGAAGAAACAAATTAATATAAAATAAAAAATTATATAAAAATCAAATAATAATTAATAACGAATCCAATATCTAATAATCATTGCCAGCACACCAACTTGATTATATTAGTTAATTACATTAATTTTGGCATTTAATAATTTAATTTATTAGTGAATAGTATTTACAATTTATTAATTAAATTAAATTATTTTATTATTTATAATTAAATAACTTAATAAGTAATAAAAATGTGTTATAAGTAATGAATGATGTTCAAAATGATGAATAATCAAATTCAAAATGATGTACAATTAAAATATAAATATTAAACCTATAATGATGAATATGCGATAAACAATCAAATTCAAAATGATGAATAATCAAATTCATAATGACTAACAGTCAAGTTCAGAACAATAAACAATCAAATTCTAATAAAAAAATTATAAATTCATTACTATAATTTACTATACATAATTTATTATTACTAAAAACGTAAAATGCTTACTATCTCTATTTTATATATGACCTTAATAATAGACAAATTAGCAATTTGATAGAATTCTAGAAAAATATGCACTCCTATAATTCACTATGAATAAAATACCGTAATAAGATAAAACAAATTAATAAAAAAATACTAAAAATAAAATAGTGATTAATGACGAGTCCAATATTTAATAATTAAGCGTGAACCACTTTAATGAAAAAGTAGTCATACTATATGTAAAAGTGGGAGGGAGGGGGGCAAATTTATCAAAAAGTCAATCTGATTGTATTAGTTAATTAAGTTAATTTTGTCATTTAATAATTCAATTTATTGGTGAATAATATTAATAATTTATTAATTATAAGTATAATTCTATTATGACAAGGTAACTATATATATATATATATTAAATAACTAATATTAAAAAAATAATTTAATAAAAAATATTAATAATTTCTCAAATTCTAAATATAGTTATAATGCGAAAGTATGTGTATTGTTCTCCAAGTATATATTGTTCTTATATTATAATTGTATATATACTCATTTTGGATTCTTAATAAAGTTAAGGTCTAGACTTTGTATGTTGCAATTATATATTTACCCATCATAGATTCTTAATAAAATTAATATCTTTCATTTTTATTAAAATTTTACAATTTATTCTTTTAAGTTATAATCGAAAAGTACTTATTACTTCTATTTTATATATTACTCTTAATAATAGATAAATTAGTAATTTGGAGTTAAATTTGAGATAAACATGTGCTCTCATCTCAAATATTAGTGGCATTAAGACTTTATCTATGAACATGAGTTTTATTAATATTGAATAATGATGAGTACAATATTTAATAATCATCGGCAACGCAGGAGACAGACAAAATGATCGTAAAGTACTTACTACCTCTATTTTATATATAACTCTTAATAATAGATAAATTAGTAATTTTAGTCAAATTTGAGATAAACACACACACTCATTCCAAATATTAGTGGCATTAGAACTTTATTTATGAACAATAGTTATATTAATATTGAATAATAATGAGTCTAATATCTAATTAATAATTCATTAATTAGAAGTCTAATTTTATTAGGATTAAGTAACTATGTTTAATATACTAAAAAAAATCAAATAACTAATATTAAAAAGAAAAAAAATAATTTAATAAAAAAATATTATGAAAATACTATAACAAAAATAACGATAGCATATTGTCATTCAAAATACAATAACAATAGTTTTTATTGATATATTGAATTTATATAATGATAAGTCTAAACTAAATTACAATCATGCATGTAATGTATAGTATGAATTTCAAAATACTGAGTATAATTATTATAAATTATTCGAGAAGTTATAATTTATTAATATTTTTTATATAGTTCAATAATTAATTTATTCTAATCATATATATAACGAGTTAAGTTTTTAAAATTTATATGCATAGTATAATATAATTTACTTTTATATAAAATATAAGAATCAAATATAATTAACAACCATTAATATTTAAATAAAATGTGATTTAATTACAAGATAATTAAAATTAATTTGCTAGACAAAATTATTATTATTTATTTATTTAATAATGATGAGTCTAATTATTAAAAATTACATGCATCAGACGTGGATGATTGAAAATAGGGAGGATGGATAAAATGACTATAAAATATTTATTATTTCTATTTTATATATGACTTTTAATAATGGATAAATTAATAATTTGGAGAGACAGGCAAAATGACCGTAAAATACTTATTACCTCTAATTTATATATAATTTTTAATAATTGACAAATTAGTGATCTTCATATGAGTTATAATACGAATCCAACATCTAATAATCACGTACAATATACAAATTCTATTAATATTTTTGATAATCTCTATTTTATATATAACTTTTAATATTTGAGATAAATATGCATTCCCATCCCAAATATTAGTGGCATTAGAACTTTATCTATGAACAAGAGTTACAATAAAATTAAAATGGATTTAGTTTATTAACACTGTTGAGATATTATAACTCTATATTTAGTTCAAGTATTAATTAATTAATTAATATTCCAGATAAGAAGAAGCAATTAATAAAAAAATTATATAAAAACCAAATAGTAATTAATGACGAGTCAATATCTAATAATCACATGCAAGATACGTTAATAAAAGACTATTTATACTATATATAAAAGTGGTAATATGAGAGACATACAAACTTACCAAAAAACTAACCTAATTGCATTAGTTAAATGAGTTAATTTTATCATTTAATAATTTAATTTATTAGTTAATAGTAATAGTAATTTATTAATTAGAAGTGAAATCCATTAGAACTAGGTAATTATGTTATATATAAAAAAATAGACAATTAATATTAAAAAGAAAGAAAAAATAATTTAATAAAAAAATATTATAACTAAATAACTATATTTTATATTTTAAAAAAATTATATAACTAATATTAAAAGAAAAAAATTAATTAATAAAAAAATATTAGGTAATAAATGACGATCATTGATATTTTTTTTATAATCTAACACAAATTATTGTATCATCATTTAAAATATATATTACAAATACTTTAAATATTTAGTTTCATTGATAAATAAATCTGTAGCCCATATTATATATTCAAAATTTTAAAATTATAAATAATCGAATTCATTATTTTTATGTTGAAATAATCTAATTCATATATTTAGTATTTTTAAAAAAAAAAGAAAATGATAAAAAAAAGGGTAATAATGGTTTAACTCATATATTAAATTTATATAATAGTAAATCTAAACTAAATTATAACTATGCACGTAATGTATAACATGAATTTTAAAATACTAAGTACAATTCCTATAAGTTATTTGAGAAGTTGTAATTTCTTAATAATTTTTAGTTTAATTATTAATTTAAACGAGTTAAGTTTTTAAAATTTACGTGCATAGCATCATATAACTTACTTTCATATAAAATATAAGAATCAAATATAATTAACACTCATTAGTATTTAAGTTAAAAGTGACTTAATTACATGATAATTAAAAGTAACTAAAATTAATTTATTGGACAATATTATTATTATTATTTATTGAATAATAATGAGTTTAATTATTAAAAATCACGTAGATAATTGAAAATATGAGAGAATAAACAAAATAACTGTAAATACTTACTACTATTATTTTATATATAACTATTAATAATGAATAAATTAGTAATTTAGAAGGACGATCAAAATGATTATGAAGTACTTATTATATCTATTTTTTATATGACTTTTAATAATTGATAAATTAGTAATTTTCATATGAATTATAATACGAATAGGCAAAATGACCGTAAAATACTTACTACTTCTATTTTATATACGACTCTTAATAATAGACAAATTAGTAATTTGTTGGAATTTGAGATAAATATATATTTCTATAATTTACTATGAATAAAATATCATAATAAAACAAAACAAATTAATAAAAAATAAAAAAATTAAAATGTGATTAACAACCCGCGTGTAAGACACGTTATTAAAAAATTAGAATATATAAAATAGAGAATAGAAAAGACAGACAAAATAACTGTAAAGTACTTATTATCTCTATTTTATATATAGCTCTTAATAATGGACAAATTAGTAATTCAGAAGAATACTATAAAATAATATTAAATTTGAAATAAACATGAACCTTTTATTTACTATAAATAAAATACTAGAAAATAATATGAAATTTGAGATAAATATGCACTTTTATAAAATTCAGTATAAATAAAATACTATATTATTATAAATAAATTATATTATTAGTTAAAACACAAAGTGTAACATATAAATTATTAAATTTGAAATAAATATGTATCTTCATTTCAAATATTAGTAACATTAATATTCTAAATAAGACGAAATAAATTAATAAAAAATTAAAAAAATTTATAAAAACCAAATAGTAAGTGACGAGTTTAATAACTAATAATTATATGTAATACTGAAAAACTAGTAAATAATAAATACTTGAATGTTAACAAGTGATAATAAATACAGACATTTATTTATACAAAAAATTTAATTATAAATATTTTTAAAATAAAAAATGAATGTAGCAACCAAACAAATTCCCTCTCAATGGCCCTAAATATGTTCCAATTCTTCATTAATTTTTTTTTTCTTTTTCATTATAAAGGTAATATAATTTGTGTAAAAGGATCTCAATTTCGGGTTTTCTGTTATTACGATGTAAATAATTTGATTATATGTTTAAGATTGTTGGATGTCAAAAAATTGTTTTAGAATTTTACCTTAAATGATTGATTTTTTAAATTTCTTATAAATTATTTTTCTCAGGAAAAATATCTATTTTATATGTTTTTTTTATAAAAATAGTTTTAGAATATTAAAAATAATTTTTTTTCCAAATACAATATTAAACATACTTTTGAATTAAGGAAGTATCAATTAGGAATCAACTATAAGGACAATATTTATGAAAAGGAAAAACCAGAAAGACATGCTTAATTATGAATATTACAACTAATTATTCAACTCCAATTCCAAATTGTATTATTAGAGTTAGAATGGACCAATCTTAACACTATACTAAGCCCCACTGAATTGACCAATTTTATTTTATTCCTTAATCATAATTCCTTTTTTTTATAATTTTTATTTTACCAATTTTAATATCTCCATATTAACATGGATGAAAATTTTATGTTCTCATTCATGTTAACACAAATTTAAAATATTTAAATGTTATGAAATAATAAGTGCCAAATTATACTCAAAATATACCTTTTTAAAATTTATTTTCATAATTTAAAAAATATAGTTAAATAAAAATTATATAAACCTAGCTAGGGCATAATAATTTGAGTATAAATATTTAAAAATTATAAAGATTAATTATTTAATTAATTAAATCAGACATATATATAATTACAACTCAGCCTTGCCCATATTGAATTAATTTTGAGAATATGGTGGGTAATTACTAATTATTGAGTAGGTGGATGTATCAATGTTATATTTATTATAAGCAGATCTCAACCCACCATATACCCTCTCTATATTACAACCATTCTATGTTTGTCCATAGTTTGGAGCTAGTCTAGGTACGTTGGTTCATCCACATTTTTATACATTCTTTGTTTTGTCCTTAAATAAAATATATTATTATAATAACAAAATGTGTGCATGAGAAATTTGTGAAAAATAGTATTTATTTGGCCAAATTTCATAAAAAAATCTTCAACTTTCACTTTTTTTTTAATCAAAATAATTATATTTTTTATTTTTTAAATATATATATTTTCAATTTTATATCAAATATAATCTCAAGAGAAATTTAATTTGGTTTGGTAATTATTTGACACTTCGAACCTTTTTTTTTTAATTTGACACTGCTAACATATATTAATATGTATTTTTTAAAATTAATATGATATTTTTTTTTTGAAATAGTATGATAACAGTTAAAAAATACATATATCTGCACAAAAGTAGATGACTCTAAATTTGTATAAATATAAATATATCTATTCAAAACTAGTCGTATGTAAGCTAGATCTGTGCAAATATAACAAAATCAATATAAACATACTTTCCGTATGTGAGCCGTCTTAATAAAAAAAAATAGGTTCAGAGTGTTATATCACTGTCAAACCAAACTAAATTTCTTCCGAGACTATATTTGATATGAAATTAAAAATATGTATATTTAATAGTTAAAAAATAAAGAATATAATTATTTTAATAGAAAGGTAAAAGTTCAATATTTTTTTTATGAAAATTGCCCTATTTATTTTTATCATTTTACCTTTTTAACTCGTTTTTTTAGTCAAAATTATATTTTATATTTCATTTTTGGTTCATATTCTATCATTTTTAAGAATATTTTCTGAGCTATTATATAGCGACCTGATTTATAGTGTTTTTAAATATTTTTGTGATAAATAGATAAAAATGAAATATAAGAAATAATTTGGATAAAAAACGAAAAAACTGATTAAATGTATTCAAATTGACAAAAATAGATAATTATATATAACTGGATATCGCATCGTTATTTTACATTTAATTTATAGCTTGCACTTGATTCACTCATTCGAACAATTGCGTGCCCAGTTTAAGGTAAAAGTGAAGCTGCTTTTATCTTTTACAAAATTGAATCTAAAATATTAAATGGAGGTAATTGCAATGGTAATAAATTTTGTTACTTTATTATAATTTGTTATTAAATTTTTTTAATTAATATAAATTAATACAGAATTTTTCATAAATATTATAATTTGGTATAAATATTCAATTTCTGATACCAAATAAATAACATTGCATATATCATATTTCTCTATTATCTAAATCATATTTATTTCCTAATACTTTGATTGGTAAGTTTAGTAACAAAAATAAATAAATGAAGAGAAAAAAAATAAATTATTATTTATTTCGTGTGGTTTGATATAATATGCTAGTACTTATAAAGTTTAAAAAATATAAAATTTGTCATATTTATTTTATTTTAATTAAACTATATAGTTATTTAATTAAATTTTAAAACATTTATTGTTAGAAAAAAATATAATATTATTTTACTTAAAAAGATATTAATTAGTACAATAAAATCAAACTCGTAAATGAATAGAAATGCAATATATTAAATTTTTAAAAAATAAATAATATAATTTTTAAATTTTAAAAAATAATAATATATTATATCAAATCACATAAAATAAATAATATATTTTTTAAATTTAAGACGATTATTAATATAATGATAATAAGTAAACAGTAATTTTTAAAAAAAAACTGATACATATGTAGCGGTGTGAAAGTGATTTAACTATAAGCATAAGGGCAATATAGACATTATGAATAAACGGTGCTTTAAAACCAGTAGAATTCCACGCTCGCGTGGAATTCTAACCATATTGACGCAAAACTAAAAAGGAGGTTTGGTTGCACCAAAAAAAAAAAACAAAAAAAAGGAGGGTTTGGTTTTTTACTTTTTGTGCCACGTGAATTTCACCTATACGACCTTCTCCGCACGTGCCTGTCGCTTACGTCATCCAACCGAAATTGAAAACTCAAAAAGTTCGTTTGTCTGTGTGAGGATTACCATCTTATCATCCAATTTTTCCACCTCACGTGTCCACAGTTTTTAACTGTGGGTTAAAAGTTAAAATCCTCAAAAACCGTGTGATTAATCCCTCTAATTATTCTTTCAAAAAAAAAAATCTCTCTAATTATTTTTCTTTGAAACTATAACCAATACTGCCTATAATAGAATTTTAAAGTACTCTCTCTAATTATTTATTAATTACCCCTCCGTGCATCTCCTCCTCGCCATAAATACTCTCAACGACTCTCTTTTCCTTTTCCACTCTCCCTCTTTAACCCCAAAATTAAACGAAAAAGAAAAACTCAATTCTCTCTCCCCCTCTCCCTTCTCTTCCCTCTCTAAAGCTTAGCTTTCAGTACGGACTGTGTCTTTTCTCAGAAACCCTAATTATACTTGTTCTGCTGAGCCTGCACCAACATTCAAACGGCATCTCTTCTTCTTCATCTTGCTTTCACTGCTCATTTTGGGCATCTGATTCCACTGCGAGAGCTGAAATAAAAGGCAAAATGTTCGTTGTCTCCAACCACAGAAAAATAAGCGATCGAGAATTTCTACCAAATTCCATTTCTTTTTTTCTTTTTCGCTTTTTGCTTGGATATAAATAATCTTGTGCTAGGGTTTTTGTTCTTTCCGGTGAAAGTTCTACAACTGGATTCTCAGCTTCTAAAATGATAGGGTGTGGCCACCGTGATTCCTCTGACGGTGATCTGAGTTTCAAGACTAATAATTCGTCCAACAGTTCAATGAGCAGCGAGAGTTGTAGCAGTCACAGCCGTCTTTCTTTCGAGCTTCTTACTTCAAAATCTTCTCCTGAAAATTTCACTCTCAAGCCTCACCGTTCTTCCGACTTAGCTTACTCCGCCATCCGCTCTGCTACTTTCCGCCGCAAAACTGGCCTCACTTTCCGTGACTTCCACCTCATCCGCCGCATCGGTTCAGGCGACATCGGCACCGTCTATCTCTGCCGCCTCAATAGAGCGCGTACCGGAAACTACGATGACGATGACGATACTAATAATGAGGACTGCGAGGACGAAGAGTTGTGCTTCTATGCGATGAAAGTGGTTGATAAAGAGGCGTTAGCGGTGAAAAAGAAGGTGCATAGAGCGGAGATGGAGAGAAAGATCTTGAAAATGTTAGACCATCCATTTTTGCCTACTTTGTACGCAGAGTTTGAGGCATCGCATTTCTCCTGCATCGTAATGGAATACTGTTCCGGTGGTGACTTGCATTCTTTGAGGCATAAGCAGCCTCATAAACGCTTCTCTCTTAATTCTGCAAGGTATAATTAATCTCTGCTCATCTTTTTAATGTTATTGAAAAGGCAAATATATTTGCAGAGATGGTTGATATAATGGAATAAAGCTGCTAATTTCCTTTTCTTTTTCTTTTTCTTTGTAGTTTTAAATCATTTCAAAAGAAAACAAAAGAATTTCTGTATTTTTGTTATCCACTATCTTTCTGCATGGCTTAGTCTGCGTTGTTTCTGTCTCCTTTTTCTCTGCTGCCTTCTCCACTGTCATCATCATCTTCATGATCTCTAATTACTATTGAGCATTATTATTAATTAAGGTTTTGAAGAAATGGCTTTTTCATTTTCCTTACTCTTCAATAGTGGACGATTTCTGAGGATTCTCTCTTTCTTAGTCGCAAATTTCCTTTATTTGAAATTTTCCTATTAATGGCATAATGGAATCAATTCATTATAGGCTTGTTCTTGGTTCAAATTTTCCACATACCGCATTGCTCTTTTCCTTTGCATACATGAAATCAGGAAATTTCTGCAGATTCTATCTTTGCATTTATTTTGTAGACTCATTTTGCTTGGGAAATTTTCTTTTAAGTGTTTGGTTGGTGAGAAAATATTAACATTTTTCATTTATTTTATGGTTGGTTTCAGATTTTATGCAGCGGAGGTTCTTGTAGCCTTGGAATACCTACACATGCTGGGAATCATCTACAGAGACCTAAAGCCTGAAAACGTATTAGTCAGATCGGATGGTCACATCATGCTCTCAGATTTTGACCTATCATTATGTTCTGATGCAATCCCAACCGTTGAATCTCCATCCGTCTCTCCGGACTCTATTTCCCGATATGCAGTATCCTATACTCGATCACACTCTAGCAGGACCTTCTCATGCCTCCTCAACCGGCTCTGCCGGTCCAAGAAAATCCAAACTTTGAGCCCCAACCGGCTGTTTGTCGCCGAGCCGGTCGCCGCCCGGTCATGCTCCTTCGTGGGGACCCACGAATATGTTGCGCCAGAAGTAGCCTCTGGTGGGTCCCACGGTAACGCCGTTGATTGGTGGGCCCTTGGAATTTTTATCTACGAACTGATTTATGGGTGCACGCCGTTTGCAGCTTCATCAAATGAGCATACGCTGCGTAACATTGTGAAGAAGCCGTTAAGTTTCCCAACACATTCGCCTTCTTCTTCACTTGAGCTCCACGCGCGAGACTTAATACGTGAATTGTTGAATAAAGATCCGAATAGCAGACTGGGGTCGAAGCGGGGATCCGCCGAAGTGAAAATGCACCCATTTTTTAAGGGCCTAAATTTCGCCCTTATAAGGACGGTGACACCACCTGCTGCTCCCGGTTTACGAAGGCAAAGAACGACAACGTTTTATCATGGGAATCCTAAATCAACGGCGTTTGATTACTTTTAAACACCGAGAGGCGCGGGATTCAAGCCACGCGTTGAGTAAATTCCTGCCATATTTTGCTAGTGGCAGGTGATACTGATGGATGTGTATATTCAACCTTTTTAATTTTTTTTTTTTACTATTTAAGTCTTCAAAACCATATTTAGGTGACTGAATTGACATGAAGAATACGGCTAATTACATTACATTAAAACTATATACTTCAGGAACGATCAAAGAAAACTTGTATGTAAAAAGAAAACTAATCAGACAGGAACCGGATCAATCAGGCGAGTTGATGTCCGGTTCACATTGCCATATTACGGCAGATAACTTTGAGTCATGTCTTTCTGGGTACTATAAGATGCTGGCTGGCTTATTGCTTTATATGGATAGTTTTCAAAGTATTAATTAATATATGCCCCATAGTTACCCAAAAAAGTACAACTTTACATGACTCTTTCAATTTAATAGAAAGAAATTTGAAGGTTGAATTATGAGTAATCACTTAAAACTCTTAAAAGAATGTTTTATGTTATGGCCTGTCAAAATTCTATTTGGTAAACTTTAATTTAGTCGGATTTATTTCAAATACAATATAAAAAAAATGTCTAATTAATTTTACATGAATGCATTTGATTATTCATTATGTACTTGCATTTGCATATGGATAAATTTTTAAGTATATTAAGTCTATTATGTTATCCATCCATGACTAATCTAATTACAAATTAAGTGACTTGCATGGAGATTCTATTCTCAATCAATGTTAAGAAAACAATTAAATACGTATTATTTTATGATTAAATTAGTCTATAAATATCATAATAGACAAATCTATCTAAAATTTTCTCTAAGTATATGATTAGGAAAATTAATTAAAAATAGTAAAATGGGGTTTGCATGTTGCAGGTGATGAAGATGTGAATCAATTAATTTGCACATGATTTGATCTGACGGTTTACGTATAATAATATAGTTTGACATGTGCAGATAATTAGAAGTCAATTGTGGCATCAACTTCTCCTTTTGAATCGAAAGTATGATAAACTTATAATTTAGAAGGTCAACTATAGATTGGTTTCAATAAATACAACGATAATGTGTTAGATTTGGTCGAAACTGCCGTGATATTCAATCTTTATGTAAAATGCAAACGTTAACAATTTCAACATTATGGTTAATAATTGATAACACTGTTCATTAGAGTTAATTAGAAAATAAATCTTGGGTTGGGGTTGGTATTTAGTGTTGAAAAAAGTTCTTCAACATTAATTTGTATAAATAATTCTTAAGATGTTCAAAATCTTGGTTTATTAAAAGATTCAGTAAGCCATGGGTTTTGTATTTACTGTAAAGGAGATAAACTCTATGAAATGGTAATGAAAAAATTTGAATTCAAAACTTTGGAGTTTTACATGTAAGAATATCCATCAAATTACTCTTGATTGACTATAAGATGATTAATTATTGGTTAGTTTGATTTTATGTATCAAATCACAACAACTTGCACTATATACTACCATAATTAAATCAACTAATCACGTTATTTTCAAAGTTATCATGGTTTAGTTTAACTTGATAAGGTCAATTAATTAGGATAAGAGACTAGTTGAAATTAATTCACCGAGAAAGAATTCCGGTAGCCTTTTGACCAACACTAGTGGACGTATTGGTAACGGAATTAGTGTAATAATATTGGTTTGAATAGGATTATATCGGACCGTATCGTATGTCAACATTATAAATTTTAAAAAATAACTAATAAAATCATCCAAATCAACAATAAATGGACATCGAATTTTAATATATAATATATTAAGTTAATATACATTTAAATAAATATTATTTTAATTAAAAAAATATAAATTACATAATAATTTTCTAATATAAGCATAATAAATATTATTCAGTAAACAATTTCATTATAAAATAAATATTTGATTTTTTAATAAACAAATAGATATTTTATTGAATATGAAGAGAAAAATTACATTTCTTAAAAAAGAAAAAAGTGGTTAAAAAGAATCCCTTTATAAAATTAAACAATATAAAGCAAAATTAGTTATTAAAAAATTAGAATGTCCAGACCAATAAATTTTTAATTATTAAAATAATTGTATTAAAATTAATAATTTAAAAATTACATTCATATTTTAAATTAATTTAATTTGAATCTAGTAGTCAAAATCAGCATATTAAGCATAAAAATTTAAGAATATATATATATCACAAGTATACAATATATTATAACTAATATAATTTATCTCTAGAATTTAAGAAAATGAAATAAAGAATAATATATTTATTTATAATATTTTTAAAAATTTAACATGTATAATTTAAATTATTAATATTTAAAAAATATATTTTTAACTATTATATAATATATGTATCAATTTATATTATCTATATTTCTGATAACAAATAATATAACAATATTACATTATTATTTTCGATTAATAAAAGTATACTAATCCCATTTAGTATGGAAAATTTTAAAAATATATTATATACCGAACAATAAGTAGCATATTGAAGGATATTATCATATTACGGTTCTTTTCTTTCTTGAC
>CATIWF010098877.1:0-28840 GCA_949630135.1 Balakata baccata
CATATATTATGATGTAAAGTAAAAAAAATAGATATATTTCAGCTACATATAGTTGAGACATATAAGATGAAGGCTTTATGCGCCCATGATATTTTATTATATGTGATTATATAAACAAACAAGAACTAGTAAAAGTTAGTACAAGGTATATTCAATAAGTTAGATAACAAATCTAATAAATTATATAGACATAGAGTATAATAATGATTTATATAAAAAAAATTTAAAATTTAAATTGTTATAACTACTCAGTCTGTAGCACTTTCTATGTATTATAAGATATACTTAATATATGGGAGAATTACAGTTTTGAAACTTGTCTAGTGATTATCCTTAGATGTATGTTGAATAAAAGTGGCTAAGAAATGAGTAATGTCAAATATCTTCCTCAATCAATAAAAATAATGTTATTTTTCTTTATCATTTTAAGTAGCAATATGACATTTGGTTCTTGAATTCCAATTTCTAATATACAAAATTTTAATTCCAAAAAATGGCATTTACAAAATAACATGATATGCCTAAACAATATCAACAAAATAACTATGAAAATGGTAAAAATTATCGACAAAATGAGATAAATTATATTGTCAGTATTTCGATTTTTTAACACATAATAACTAAATACATCAACTTTAATTTAAAAAAAAAATTACTTTTTCAGTCTATTAATTTAATAGAAAACTGACATGTATTTTTCATATAAAAAAAATTATATTCCATATAATGTTAAAAAAATAAAAAATTAACTTTTCCCTTTCTCTCAAACTAAATTACTATAATACCCTTCTTTTTTTTTTTTGTTAAGGATGTTCCTCCTTTTTTAATGCTTTCTCCTTTAATAATTTTTTTTCACTGTTATCTCTTTATAATTCGGATTCAAAGCAATCTTACCAAAAAATTATTTCCCTTCATTTTTCCACCAGCCAAAATAGAACCAAATCAAAATGAACTGAAAAATCCATTTAACAACAATAAAAAAAAAAATCAATTCAACCAAAAAAATCAACTCAACAAAATTATTTCCCTTCATTTTTCTACCAACCAAACACAACTTTTGTTAAAGAACTCAAAATAGCAAAAGAAACACAAATGCCATTTAACTGAAATGAAACAAGATAACATTCCGTTCAAAAATTATAATGTTTTAAATAAAAAAATAAAAATTTATAGAAGAGTGTTGGTGTTCCTAGCAGTAAAGCCCTCCACACTAGCATCAGATTCCCGTCACCCTTACCCTTCTCTAGCATCCATCCAGAGCACTGATTCACCTCCACTTCGCCATAGAAACCTCAGATTTTTTTCCAATCTGACAACGGATCTACTTGTGGACTCATCTCAGGCGACGGATCTATGACAACCGATCGAGATGTGCTATTGCTTCGTTTTGTTTATACAACAGTGGTCATGTCTAGGTCGCTGGAGTCCACACTGAGTCGGTATCTGGGTCATACTCCTCAATCGCCGCTGCAGCTTGTGAACTAGCAAAGGCGACATAACATATGTTTGCTGGAGACGACGGCGCCGGCGAATTTCTTCCTGGGAGAAGTGACAGAAGAAAAAGAAGAACAAATGGTTATTTGGCTAATAATGAAGAACATAATAATATCTGGGTAATAATGTAGAAAAAGAAGAACACAAAATGAACCCATTATGGATAATGATGTAGAATCTGGTCCAATCACGAACAATTGAGAATGGGAACACGATCAATATCATAGCACAAAAGGAAGGGATTTCATTTGGGAACGAAAAAAGAAAGAGTTTTGGTTAGCAAGGGTTTTCTTTTGGGAAAAAAAAAAAAAAAGAATTTTTGATGATCTGATTGTCAAAGAAGGTATATATATAGGGCTATTTAAGTCTTTTTCCTAATGTTTTTAATTAAATATATTTTAAAATTTATATCATTTTTTCATCCATATCATTTTTAATATTATTTTGTTGTTGACGTGGAAAATATAAGTCAATTTTCTGTTAAATTGATTAACAGACTTGACCGAATTAATTTTGAGTTACAAAGGTTTTTTTTTTTTATTTTTACAAATTAAAATTGAGTTATTAAATTATTTCGTATTAAAAAAATTGAATACTATTAGTATAATTTACCTCAAGAATAGCATATTACATGCCTTTACAATAAAACATTAATATTCCAATTTAGTAAATCATATTCGCAAAACAAAAACTCTAGGTTCTCTATATTCATTTGCCAATAGATCTATTTGTCAAAGCTGATTAATGTTATTCATGCCATGCGGTGGACCTGCTGGAGATGGACCTGCAAGGGGTGGACCTGTTGCTGGTTGATAGGCTGCTGATGTACCAGCTGGGGGTGGACCTGCTGCTGCTTGCTGTGCTAACAATGTAGATGATGATGCTGTTGCTCTACCAGTGACACAATTTACTCGAATTTTAGCAAGCATCTATACAATTGACAAACAACAAAATAGCAAGTATTTTCAATTAGCAAGTATAACACATAACAGCTAGTATTTTCAGTTAAAATAGCAATACTCACACGAAAATATACATTTCCAGCAAAAACCTTAACACCATATCTCTGTCTTGTCTATATCAGTTAAGATTTCATTAATTTTTCATCATAACAATTAGATATGAACTAATTATCATACATACAAGTGAAAAAAATGGGGAAAAGACAAATTTACTATAAAGTACAACTACATTTATTTTATATACGACTTCTAATAATGTATAAATTAGTAATTTGAAGGACATATAAACTAATATTAAATTTAAGATAAATATATTTATATTATTTATTAAACACATATTGCCGGATTAATTTTTCATAGAGTTTTTAAGTGGAGGCAATCTACTTACTATTTAATTTCTTCCAAAATTCTAATTTAATTAATTGAATTGGATAAGGATTTAATCCAATAGCTAAATAAATTGAGAAATCTGCATTTGAATTGGATAAGGATTTAATCCAATAGAAATAAATTTGAAAAATCTGCTTTTGAATTGGATAAGGATTTAATCCAATAGCTAATAAAATTGATAGTTGATGTTATTGGATTTGTTCTTAAATTCTAATATAATTAAATTGAATTGGATAAATATATTTATATTATTTCTTAAACACATATTTCCATGTTAATTTTCCATAGAAATTTTAAGTTGAGGCAATTTTCATCATATATTAGACTTCTACTTACTACTTAATTTATTTAATTAATTTGGTAAGGCTATTTGATCTGTTCCTGAATTGTAACTTAATTAAATTGAATTTTATATATATATATATATATAATTAGGAATTTAGTTGAGACTATTTGATTTCTTCCAAAATTCTAATTTAATTAATTGAATTGGATAAGAATTTAACCTTCTAATTAAAACAGTTCAATTTCCATCATATATTAGACTTCTACTTATTACTTAATTTAATTAATTAATTTGTTAAGGCTATTTGATTTAATTACTTAATTTGTTAAGGCTATTTCAATTCATTAGTAATTTAGTTGAGGCTATTTGATTTATTCTGGACTTTTACTTACTACTTAATTTAATTAATAGCTTTAGACTTCAACTTACAATTTCCCTCCCATTATAATCCCACTAAGAAAAATTAAGAATCATCATCCCTTAAAAGGAATAATATTCAATCACCAAGAACCATCGTACATTAATCATTTCTATTTATTTTTTATCCATTATTTTTTCCTTTATATTTTTTTCTTGCAACAACTATCATGGCTAAATAAATTAAGAAAAATATTAATGAAGAATATTTAACCATTAATTCTCTTCATGAAGGGAAAATAATTTGCTATTAAAGTTTTACTACTCCGAATAATTTTAGTTGACATCTCTCAGGATCGTCAATAGAAAACATTAATTTTGGTTGATGATAGGGTAAGTCTTTTCCAAAAATGTCATTCTACATACCATGAATTTTTGCCAAAAAAGAATGCTTACTTTGTTGTTGATTTTCGTAGGGTACTAAAATTGCTACAATTATTTGGAACACTTGGTTTGATAAGTTTAATTCATTTAAAGTTGTAAATACTTACATCATTCATAATAGTTTTGTTAGAAAAATCAACCCAATATTCCATAATATCCATAGAGACATTGAGTTGAATTTTAATTTGAATACAATTGTTACAAATTATTCATCAAAAATATCTCCTGAAATTTTATTAAAGAAGATGAACTCCTAAAATTTTTGTACGTTCGGATTATAGTAGTTGAAGAAGATTTGAAGGAGAATTCTATACATTGTCCTTTCATTAAATTGTAAGTCAAATTTTCAACTAACTATTATTTTCTTGTAATATCTATTTAAAGAGATTGTTTATAGCAATACAAAAAAAAGTTATAAATTTCATAAAATTGAGAGATTTAGTTCTCTTTCTAATGAGTCCTAATATTTGGAATCTCTTTCACGAATCAGATTGTCGATGATACGATACAGGAAACATAACATTTTGATTATGTTAAATTATATTTAACATATACATCATAATAGTAAAATATACAATGAAATCTCTAATAATTATTTCTATATGTTTCAACAATTCATGTCAAACCCATGTTTATATTTTGCACAACTACTAATTAATTAATTAACATTTATAATAAGATGAAACAAATAAAAAAAACAAAAAAATATATATAAAAACCAAAAAGTGATTAATGACGAGTTTGATATCTAATAATCTCATGTAACGCACGTTAATGAAAAACTAGTCTATTAAAATATGTACCAATTGTCTTTTTTTGAACTCATTGCCCATTGTCTCATCAATTGGTCTTGTAGGATTTCTCATTCTTGGTGGTGCAATTCTTGAAATGACTTTTCTATTTACAAGTGGTTGACTTCCTTGTTTTTTTCGGTTTTCCACACTTGGGCTATGTGAAAAATGACAATATATAAGAATAGTAAATTCAAATGGCAGTATTATACTATAAATATCAAATACAAATCAAATATTTTTAGCTAGTGTAGAATCACTTGGTCTTGCTGTTGTATCACTTGGTCCCATATAGCGTCTTTTTTTGTTGTGATCATACTTGCCACAAGTGGCGTACCTCATCTTTAATCCTATTCTAGGCAACTTGTTTGACTTTAGAGCTCTTCTTTTCTCTTTAGTTGGGTCTTTCTTCTTGCTCTTTTTGGGCTGTCTAAGTCATTTAACAAATAACTGTGGTAGCATTGGATGATCACTAATAATTGGCCAATCATTTGGACCATTAATTGGCACAAGTCCATTTTGATATGCAATTAAGTATGTCTCCTTTAAGTAAAATGTATCTATATATGTGTTTGGGTCTTCTCTCACATGATTGATGCTAGACAATGCATGACAACATGGGTTCCTGATAATTTCCAAGCCCTAGATTTACAATTCTTCCTAACTAAATCCACTATGTATCTCTCTTAAAAAAAAAAAGACTCTTCATACTTCCTAGCCATAGTTGGCTTAACTAAACAAAACTTAAACAAACTATGAATCTTTTCTATTTTCCTAATACAAGGGCAAATGGCATCAATATATTTGTCAATAGCTTCACATTGTCATGCATCCTAACCATCTAATGTTGTCTAATGTCTTCAAGCATGTCTATTATAGGTTTGTTCCTAGATTTAAGAATGTATCCATTCAAAGTTTCACTAATATTATTCTCTATCATATCACTCTTAGTCCAAGAACTAATTAAAGACTTACAAAACACATGTGGGTTCTTACCACAAAATGCTTTATATGCCTGAACTAATTCGTCCTTCAACTCCTTCTAGTAAAATTGACTTTCACAAGTAGATTTGGCACATTTCCACAATATTTTCTTGAATTTTGGCCTATTTAATAGCTTTTTCCAGTTAGCATAGATATGCCTAGCACAGTTGCGATGCTTAGCATTTGGGGCTAAAGATTTTATACCATTTAATGGTCCCTGCAATTTAAAGACATTACAATGAGTACAAGATGCCATATGCATATGAAATAGTGAAACAGGAGTAACATTTTCGTATTTACCTTCTAGTAGTCAAAAATGAAACTCCATCCAAAACCATCCATCACATTCAACTCCTCAAAAAAAAATTTTCAAAGAACTAGGTCTAGGTTTCCTCATTTTCTTTCTCAACTATTGCCCATGCAATTGGGTACATCTTATTATTTACATCCTTTACAACTGCTGATATTAAAGTACTCCTATAATTGTCTTAAAAAAATGCATCAACTCCAATTATCCTTCTGCATCCAAGTATTAAGCCTTGTGCAAACTACTAAAATCCTATGTAAAATATCTCAAACACAAATTTTCCATCTGAATCCAGTTCACACATTAGGTCAACCTTCCATCTCTATCCATTTCTTCAACTCGGCTACATAAGATGGCAGTTTGCTATAATGCTCTTGAAATGAGCCTTTAATTCTATTGAGAGCCTTCCATTTAGCTTTATAACATTGCATTATGTTACATCAATTTCATACCTCAATTGTACATCTTCCTACATTTCTCTAGCAGTATAGTTTGGCCTCAACCGAATTATAGGTAAGAACTCCTTGGACAACCATTCACCTTGCTGCTTGTCTATTATGATTCATTCTTAAGCAAGTTTGTAGTGGGTCTAATCTTTTGTTTACACATTTGCTTAGCTTGAATTCTACTTGCATATATACCCCAAGGGCAATCCTTTATACATTTGGCTCTAGCTTCTTCGACCCACTCCTAGCCCATTTAATATTATGCCCATTGAGCATAACCCATTGTTTAATAGCTGTCTTGCACTCATCAACATCACCGAATTGCATACCAATCTTAAACACAAGACTTTATTATCACATTTTAGATTATACACTTTTCCTTTCATTGTCTTTCTTTTCCTATATGGACTCAAATCTTCTTATTCACTTGATAATGGTGTTTGTACAAAGGCATAAGAGGATGTATAATCTATATGGTTTTGACTTTCTTCCTTTTTCTCTTTATGAACTATAATATTATCAACAAAAGTTTTCTTCTTTGGCACATTAATCTCCAGATTAGCCTTATTGTTTTCAATTGGTTTTCCCTTATCCATTTTGCTTTTTTCTGCAAATAATTTTCTGTTGTTTGCTTTCCTTATTGTATCAATCACTTTCTTCCCCCCATGCACTAGTAGTGCCATAATAATCAGTTTGAGCTTTTTCCCACTTTAAATAGTTTCTTGCTTTAATATGCTCATCATCATCTAAATTGAAGTCTTCATCATCCATACCACCTTCTGTGTCACTTACTTCTACTAGATTAAAGTCACCAGTTCTAATACTAGACACATCTCCATCACCACATTCTCCTTCATCTCGACATTTATCACCTGCTACTTCATCCCCACTAACATCATTCTCGCCAATAACTTCCTTCATACTCTTCACCACATAGTACATAACAATAGTTCCAAATTCAGGATTGATGAAGTTTAACATACACACTACACTTTTATCATCATTAAAAAAACACAACATGAAAGGCTTCATACTTTCATGAAAAGCAATCCTTTTAATTGGATGATATCCTAAATCCTTTGTCATAGACTCAATGTCAATATATCTAATCATATCATGATCAACTTTATCAAAGGCATCAACTTCACCCCCCATGTATTCATCTTCCTCGTTAAAATACCTACCTATATGGATTACTATAGCAAAACAATCTATACTGACAGTATGGAATCTACCACCAATATGGAATATGCCAAAATGGAGTAAAAAAATTACCTTTTAGAAGCTCTGAATAACTGAAATCTACAACCGACAGTGAGGATTGCTTTAAAAATGTGAAATCTACCACTAACTCAGCATTTATGGACCACTTTGAACTATTTTAATTATAAACAATGGGGTCAGCTCATCTCTTTCTGTTGATTCCCTTTTCGCAGATTGTTTTAACTCTAACTATGGGAAGTTAGGGCTTTTATTGGTAAGAATCCATCTACACATGAAACGGTGCATTTTGACTTAAGCCTAATTAGCATTCCAGTCATGCTGAGTCAACTATTCTTTTTCTCCTAAAAAAGGCAGCCACGTAGGCATCAAAATGGGTTTTTTCTTTTTACATAGGAAGCTAGATTTGTTAAAAAATTGAATACCATGTGCACTTTAATGTAATTACTTTAACGTGGTGCTGGATTTGTTGAGAGAGAAAGTTCAAATTTTTTTTGGTAATTCAGCCTTTTTTAAAGCCTTATTGGCAACATAAAGGTGATTAATCTCTATTTTGTTCTTAACAATCAAATTGAATATGACTAATTTGTTCATTTGAAAGTTATTTTATAGCATACCAAGTTTCAAGTCGATAGGCCCATGTTTATTGAGTGAAACATTTGAAGAAAGAAAAGGTCTATAAAGCGCTCTCATAACACAAAAATCGCACCAGCAAAAAGAAAAGTGCAACCGCACTTTGGAATTATAGCTCGCGAAGAGGACCTTTATGTTTATCTAGGACAAAATGAGCTTGCGTAGGGAAATTTCGTAAGAGTGAAATTCAAACTTGTAAGAGCATTAGAAGGCACTTCTACAAAACATGCCAAGTGTCCCAAGACCTCATAATGGCTATATGGACTTTCAAACATTCAAAATCAGGAAAGATTTCAAGCTCGAGAAAGTTTCGATTCAAAAATCATTTAAGAGGCAGTAACTTTTCACGATCGGGAAACATATCATTCATATCCTGGAGATAAAAGTATGCTCTTGGGAAAAGTATGTCGCGCTTGTAAAAGTTGACTGGACTAGCCATTACATAGCCATTATAGAGTCGTTGTACAAAAGAAGAAATCAGAGGCTGCCACGTGGAAAGCTCCATCAAACAAATGCAAAATTGTGATCGCGAATGGGAAAGCCTACTCTCGAAATCACTTTGTTAGACAACTTTTAATGATTCATCTTTAGAACATTAGATAGAGAGTTGGCACCTATTTGTAATCGCTAATTGGAAGGTAAACATTATATATAAACCTTCAAAAGGCTTGAAAACAAGAGAGAAATATTTCAAGTGTGCCAAAACTATTGTCAAATTATTTCCCAACTATTTTATGTAAGATAGGTTGAAGTGTTAACCTTAAACACTTGGGAATAGGTTGTAAGAGTGATCATAGTGAAAAAAACTCTTAGTTGAGTTGTATGTGAAATTATAAAAACACAAAGAAATTGGTTATTATGTGAGTCATCAAAATACAAGGGATTTGGATTTAGTGTGAGTCTTGGAAAAATACTTAGTCGTGAGTGAGTTAGGAAAACTCTCTAGTATCTCAAGTTGAGATAATAGAACTCTCAATTGCAATTGGAGAGAGGAATACGATTAGTTAGTATCTGAATCTCTATAAATTATGTGTGTCTATTATTGCTCCTTTGCATTTCATCTTATGTTCTTTATTGCTCAAATACTCAAAGAAAACCAATAAATAAAAAACTTTTATTTGCCACCAATTTTTTTTTCCTTCTTGGTGCACCATCTTTCTAACACTTACCTTTCCATTAGTGTACCTAAAAAATCTTCTGCCCAAGTTCCTTTCACTCCATGACAGCCACATTCTAACTCTCATTCCACAATGACAATTGATATCATAATTCACTTTAATGTCATAGTACGATTTGACATTGTTAGCCAATTGATTTTGTGGAGACACGAATCTAGTTCACACAAGAAAAGAAGACAAAAATATAGACAAAATAAGAAGACAACACAAGAAAAGAAAGAAACTAGATATTGATTGAGCAATGAAAAAAGAAAAACAATTCAATTTAGGATTTGAAATTGTAAAGAGATTATGTGAAAAAGAAAGAGATAATAAGTAAGCCATATTTTTGTATTAGATGGAATATCCATGTGTTGTGTTTGTGATATGGAAAGTCTACAACATTATTATGTTATCTAAAATAACAAAAAGAAAAAAAAAAGGTATTTTTTGTTGGATTAATTACAAAAAAAAAAACCAAACTATTAGTGTTTTAACAAATTTAACTAAAACTAAAAAAAAATTTCAATAAAATATATAAACTCGGTTTTTTTTCTTTAATGGTAGCTTCTGCCACCCAAATGTAGTGGAACTTTTCTAACGTTGAAACCGGAGGCTGACGTGGCATAAATGGTGAATTTTTTCATTAAAAAAATAGAAAATAAGTCAATTGTAGGTCAGAACGCACCATTTTATTAAAAGAAAAAAAAAACTTAAAACCCTGTCCCCATCTTTGAAAGAGAAATCAAAGAAAGAAATCTCATTTGTTTTCAAGTTCCTAAAAGAGAAGTAAACAGCAAGACCCCATCTCATAAGCGAAATCGGAGCATTTCTCATGCAAATTTTGAAGAAAGTGGTCTTGTATCTAAGAATCGAAAGGCCTGGAATTGTTTATTGAAGTCTTGATAGTGATGTGAGTCCTCAATAGCCTTTTGATTTCAAGAAAGTGGTAACTAGATGCTTGCGTTCATCTCACGATAGGCATTGCTATCAAACAAGTTTTTTTTTTTTAATTTTCTTCTTTCTTTTAATGTATTTTATTTTGAGTTTTTTTTTTCAGTTAGTGTTTAAAGGGAGAATGTGTGATATTTCTCGATTTTTCGTCTGTTAGTGTAAGAATATGGTTTTGAAAGTAGTTTAGGTTAATTAACTATTTTTCACTAGTATTTTAATGTATATTTATTTGCATTTGTTCAACATACAATATGGAATTCACAATGCTACTGAACCATGGGGGCTATTTTGATAAAGATGACAATTATATAAGAGGCGAGTTAGATGTGATTGATTATTATGATTCAAACAGGTTTTGGTATTTTGATCTAGTAGATAATGTGAAGGAATTGAGTTATTCAAAGGTAAAAAAAATAGCTTTTAGGTAGCAGATGAACTTTATTAACAAAGAATATCGATCAATGAAGTAAACAATATTATGGACTACAATATTGATTTTTAGGTAGCCAATTGATTTTTATTAGTAGATGGACTTTATTAACAATATTTTGTGAAGTAGAAAGAGTTGTGGAGTTAGTGGGAGATAATGAAGTAAACAATCTGGGTAATGCATGTGCAACTAGTAATGAGAATGCGAACACATAGTATTAAAGCATCTATAGTTGCTGGTAAAAAATAATGTATGAATGACAATTAGGAAGATAGTATAGACTACAATCTAGTAGAAGAGAGTGAGACAGAAGATGGAATGGATGGTGCAGATTTTAGCTATGATGATGAACATATAGAAGCTAGAAAGAACATAAGGTGGGAAAAAACTCATGAATAGTAAAGACATGTGAAGAGAAAAATGGTGCTACTAATGCTTAGAGGAAAAAAAATTAAGTCAAGGTTAAGCAAATGCAATAAGGCAGGTGCAAATGGTGATAGGTGGGTCAAGTAAGTGGTATTAATAATAATATTGGTGATACAAGTGGTGTTAACAATGATGCAGTAAAGGGGAAGAAGAAGATTTTTAATGGGTTAAAAAGTATGGATGAAGAAAAGGAGAATAGTGAACCTAATAGTGAGTACTATTCTTCTAATGATACTATTATCACTCTAATGTCAAGTGAAGAAGGGGACTTAAGTCCACAAAAGAAATTTGGACCTAGACCTAAGGTATATGCTCCCAATTGCGATCGTAATACTTTAGAGTTGGAGATTGGGTTACAGTTCAGAGATGTTAGTAAGTGTAAAACAAGTATTCAAACTTAGGCCATTATGAATGGTCACAATATCAGATGGACCAGAAGTGGAAATGGTAAGCTTGAAGCCAAGTGTGGCATAGATTGCCCTTGGAGGATATATACTAGTAAGATACAAGGAGAGTAGACCTATATTATCAAAATTCTTGATGCTGAACATACATGTTTTATACATGGTACTAATAGACAAGCAATAAGTGAGTGGATATCGAAGGAGATATTAGAGGTGTTTAGAAGAAATCCTAACTACCATGTAAAAAATATATTAGAGTATATGCAAATGAAATATAACCTACATGTCCCATTGATGTAATGTTATAGAGCAAAGTGGAAAGCTCTTAACAAGCTACGTAAGTCATTTGAAGATCATTATAGTACATTGAGATCATACTATGCAAAATTGAGGAAAATAGACAAAGATGGGAAGTTTGTACTGAAAACAAACCTGGATGCTTCTGGAAAAACCTCTTTTTAGAGACTATGTTGGATTCAATGCACTATGAAAAGGTTTCATCCATAGATGTAGGAGAGAACTTGGTTTTGATTTATGTTTTTTAAAGACTATCTTAAGTGAAGCATTATTAGGAGCAGTTGTCAAGGATGCTAATAATAAAATGTATCCAGTGGCGTGGGCAGTAGTTGAAAAAGAGACTAAGGAAACATGGACTTGGTTTTTTGAGAATTTATTTGAAGACCTGTAAATAGTTGATGGTTTAGGTTCGACATTTATTAGTGATCAGCATAAGGTATATTCTATATCCATCTATCTCATTAATAACTTGTTTTATCTTTATTGCACATCTGCCAATTAATTTATGTTTGTCAATGCAATATCAGGGACTACTTAATGGTGTGGCAAAGTTGGTATCAAATGTAAAACATCTCAACTATGCCATGCATATATATGCCAACTGGAAAAAGAAATTTAGTGGATGCCAACTGGAAAAAGAAATTTAGTGGACCCAAGTTCAATATGTTATGGGAAGTTGTGAAGAGCACCTATGAGAGTTAGTTCCATGCTAAGCTTAAGAATTTGAAGGATAAGTCAGTCGAAGCCTATGATGCTTTATGTGAGAGGAACCCTCATGCATTCTATAAGTCATTAATATGCAATTTTACTAAAAGTAATACTGTAGATAACAACTTTTGTGAAACCTTTAATGATTATATTGTTAAGAGTAGAACTAAGCCTATAATTGATGTATTAGAAGATATTAGGTAGCATTTAATGATTAGGATGCATGAGGTAGTTAAGGGGATTGAGGGATGCAAAGATGTGAAATATGAAGTTTTTTTAAGAGTCATACATTGTTGATTTAGTTAGTAAGGGGTGCACTTATTGGGCATAGGAATGGACAGGAATTCCTTGTTGACATACATTGGCTAATATAAATTATTTAAGAGAGGACTATCAATTATATTGACTCATTTTACTACCTCCAAATATATCGGACTTCATATGAAAATGTTTTATCTCCTATAAATGGACTATAAGACTAGCCTATAGTTAACGAGCCTACCATATTGCCACCATTGTTTATTTAGCAACCTAGTAGACCTAAAAAGAATAAAAAAAAAAAGACCATGAAGAAAAGAAAATGCAAGCAATAGGTGTTACGTCTACTAATTCAGACATCGATAAATATATGCATTTCGAGATCGGATGCACCATATTGATTGGAAATTGAGTTTGCTAGCAATCAAAATAGCACTAATATAATTGGAGTTTTAATGTGGACTTACTAAAAATGAAATTTGCAAATATGAATAAGTTAATTGAATAAATCAAAAAATTATACTAAACTATAAAATCTCAATTTTCTTTCCAATGCTTGAATTGCGAAACTAAGGACATTAACAGGCAAGATAAATTATGACATAAATAATAATGTATTTAATTATAGGAAATTAATTAGTTAAGGACATGAAATTAAGAAAATAAAATTTAAGTACGGTTTAGTTTGAAATGATAAAAGAAAAGAGACTAAATTGAAACTTTAATATAATTAATGTTAAAAAGGATTATTAATATAATTAATTATTATAAGTAAATATGCATGTCTTCCACGTGGGAAACATGCAAAAATATTTATCTTTACTAAAATGTGGGGCAAATGGGAATGGTGGGTACAATTTATACTAGACTTTCAAAATTGAGAAATTGTCTTCTTCAATTTCAACTACTGCCGCCCCTATCTTCTCGTTCACAGACCCGAACCTTCTTCCAAATTTTCATTTAATTTATAACCATTTCCCATGGCTAAACAACCCTTTGAGCTAAGAAAGATTTTAATTATGTGTGATTTGGTGTGAGCTCTTGAAGAAGGCAGATCCTCTCCATTTTTTTTTTTAGTATAACCGGAACACTCGAATGAAGGAACAAGTGGAGCTTTGTTTCGACTTTGGTTGTAAAGTGAAGTAGGGTTACTTGCATGCGAGGATTGAAGCAATAAAAAAAAAAAAAAAGAGGAAGGAAAGGTGGTTCTAGCTACGGGATTGCTTATAGAAAGTGAAGGGTAAGTTTTAATTCCCACTCTTATGACCGTGAGATTTATGGCCTCAATTTCTGGATTTCTTCTTTCTATCCTTTTTCTTAAAGTTTAGATTATAGATTGAAGTTATAATACCTTGTTTATCTTGTTCTTTCTTTTGTTGAGGTGAGGATAAAAATGACATTATAGAAGAAGGGTTGGACCAAGATATTCAAGAGGAAGAGATTTTGTGTGGTTGTTGATTGAAATTTATTTTGAGAAGGATGTGACTTCTTGTGAGACCTGAATTGGAATTAGGGATCAAAGAATTGAATTGATTTTATTTTATTTTATTTGAATTTAGTTAAAATTAAGTTAATTAAAATGAAAATTAATTTTATTGAGATTAGAGTAAGTTAAATAAATAAATTTAATTATTAATATGAGTTTGAATCCAAAGCCTTAAAGGTAAAGAAGTGGATATTTGAAATTAACCATTAAACTAAAAATTGGCTAAATTAGAAGCGAAATTGAGGAGTTATCAAAAAATACCTTGTTGGCCGAAACACAACTAAGAAAGGAACAAATGGATTTGTTGGGATTTTCGTCTAAAACTAAGAAACTCAAATTGATGGTTGAGTTAGGATTTGGGTTACGTATAACCCTATGCCTTTATGTATGGCCTATGTATTAATGGATGATCTTCTTATTTGATAGGAAGACATAAAGCAAGGATATTGCTTCCAAAGGAAAGGATTTAAACTTGGTTCATGCTAGGTGTTACAGAAGTCACCCTTTCGGTTAAGGTTTATGCATATGAACCTGCAAATCTTAATTGTTTGTCTTGATGTTTTATGTGATAATTATCATAATGGTATGAGATATGTGAATTAAAATAAATATTTTGAATGTGATATAATTGATATAAAATAATTGAGTAAAATGAAAATGGAATGCCTGATGTGTAGGTTGCATATATAAAATGTGTATAATGGAATGGATTATGATAAGTAGGAAATTAGATGTTGAATTCATGTGTTTGTGGCATAAAATGTGATTAAATATGAGTGTTGTTAGGGAGGTTCCACTTGGGACAACCATAAGATGCATGTGCTTTGGCAAAGATGTGATTTTGGCTTGAACATTGATGTTGTCTCTAGAATCATGGCCCTGAATCAAGGATTCACAAGCTTGACTCATTTGGGTGTGGAAGGCAGAATGCTTCACCACCTGGCTCACAGCTAGGCAAGCTGTGAACCAGGCCATCACTTCTGTGTTGTGTGCCACTATGGGTTGATTTTGTGACATTTAAATTGAGTTATGCCATGAAATTATTATATTAAGTTTGTGAGAAAGACGATTGCCTAAATTATTCTAACTAGGACTAGAGCTAGGAGAGATATCATGCCAGTAAGTGAACCTTGGTACTACATTGGGCTCAGAATTTGCATCATAGGAATGAGACTCATGTATTGAGAGGTTACACTAGAGTGGCACCCTTGGAGACTTTGAGATGATTTTTTCTCAAGTGTTCTTGAATGTCTCGGAGTAGTCGTAGATCATGTATCCATTTTAGTCCAGTTTAGAGTATATAGGCAAAATAATAATCACAATTATACAATGGTAAGTATTGATGTGATAATGTGTTGAGATTTCTATGTGACATAATATGAGATATGCTTTGTTTGTGATGAGATATGTTATGGTATAAGACTAGTGACAAAGCCACATTCATCTGAAGAGGGGTTGTAGCCCCTAAACTTTTTATAATGCATATAATAATATGTAAATTTATATTATTTTAGTATTTGCCTCCCCTAAAAAAATATATAGGGGTACAGTCTCCCCTAAAAAAATAGGTAGGCGTACAACCCCTCTTGAATTTTTAAAAAAATATATAATAGCATATAAATTTATATTATTTTTAATATTTGCCCCCTAAAAAAATATACTAGGAATGACAAACGAGTTATTATTAGTGTTGCAAATAAAGAATTAGAATATTGTAAATGCAATGACTCAGGTTAAAATTTGTAAAGATCGATAGCAATTAATGAGCGATGAAAGTTTGAATTATTTGTTAGAAGAAGTCATATTATTTTATATTAAACAAGATATTGATATTCCTGACATGGATGCTATTTATATGCTCAAAGAAAGGTCATGATGTAAAGCTCCAACTGTTACAAATTTATATAACTATAAAGTGGATTTATTTTGTAGTGTTGTGCATATGCAACTTCAAAAGTTTAACGATCAGTTTCCTGATGTAACTACTAAGTTGCTATTTTCTATCTTAATCCTAATAACTCTTTTGCAGCTTTTAATAAGTAAAAGTTGATTCGTTTTGCTCAATTTTATTCATCTGATTTTTCTCAAATTGACTTGATGGTATTTGACAATCAACTTGAAACTTATACGCTTTAATAGTGATTTTGCAAATATGAAAAATCTAATTGAAGAATTAGTTGAGACAAGAAGATATATTATGTATCTATTGATCTATGTATTCATGAAATTAGCATTTGTCTTATTTGTTACTACTACAATTATGGAGAGAGCATTTTTTGTAATAAATTTTGTGAAAAATTGTTTGTGTAATCAAATGAGAAATGATTAGATAAACAATTGTTTGGTTAAATACATTGGAAAAGATGTTTTCAACAACATTAATAATGAGTTGATTATATAACGTTTTAAAAATATGGGTACTCATTAGGACAATTATGAATTTTGGTTTATTTTTTTATATAGTTTTATTTGTAATATTTTAAAATATTTTTTATATCTACATAGTTGTTGAATCTAGTGTTATTTTTGTAATAGATAATATTTATCATTTCTTTCAAAATTTATTTATGTATCAACAATTTAATTGAATCATATATTGGATCGTGAAGTAAAATTAGTATATAAAATTTAACTCTTCCTAACTTAGGGCCCTGGCTCTACCACGGTATAAGACTATGGTTGAGGTAACATTATATACATACTCATACAAATATGTATCTACATACATAGATATTTATTGTTAATACATAACGTGATATATTCCTATGATTGTCCAATACTCTGTGCATATCATGTTTTATTTGTAATATTTTAAAATATTTTTTATATCTACACAATTGTTGAATCTAGTGTTATATTTTTAATGGATAATATTTATCGTTTCTTTCAAAATATATTTATGTATCAACAATTTAATTGAATTATACATTGTTTCGCAGAAAAAAATTAGTATATAAAATTTAACTCCTCCTAACTTAGGGGTCTAGCTTTGCCACTATATAAGACTATGGTTGAGGTAACATTATATAGATACTCATACAAATATGTATCTACGACAATGAAAAAACCTTTTACTAGATTATCGAATGTGAATGATGTTAGCAAATGACAACTTTCATGTTTGCAAACATCTCTAACCCTAGATGTAACCGAAGATGCGCTTCCTGAGTTCATCACCAATTTCACGAATGACTGTTTAAACGCGACCTACGAACGGTATTTAACATAAAACCTTAAGAAATTAACATAGAATGAGTTGAGGAAGATAAAGAACAAGGTATATGAGGATCTCTCTAACATGAGTTATGGGTTTTAACCTTTTTTTTTTAATAAAGCGGTATGTTTCAACTTGGCAACTGACTTATTTTCTTTTTTTTTTTTTTTAAAAGCACAATTTGTACTCCGATTTCCACATAAGAAGAGTTCCACCGCATTTGGATGGCAGAAGTTACTATTGAAAAAAAACGAGTTCATGTATTTTATTGAAAAAAATTTTTAGTCTGAGTTAAAATCATTAAAACACTGATAGTTAGGGTGTTTTGGCTATTAATATCCTTTTTTATTTAAAAAAAAATGATTTTATGTTAAAAATAAAATCTTAGGTAATAAATGACTTAAGTCATATCTGCCCCTTAAAGATTTTAGCTCCCTACAATTATTTTTATTCACTTAGGCATCCGAACTTTTATAAAATAAATATGTCCAAATGTAATGCGTGCCATAATGCATGTGGAAAAGTCGAGGATGTTACAATTCTCCCATCATTTTAAAAATTTCGTCCTACTTTTGGTCCACTTTGTCACTTATCCAATTCATAAAACTGAACATATAGTTTCTTATTGTTAATATGATATCATAGATGAAATCAAATATTTTTTCTTGTCATGTCAACATTATAGGAGCTCATGCATGTTTTACGAATTAGATAGGGGCAAGATGGACAAAAAAAAAGTTTAGGTAGCTAAATAGATCAAAAATCGCTGCAGAGAGCTAAATGGTAAAAACGAATATTTTCAGAAGGCTGAGTATGATTTAAGCCGTAATAAATTGTTATTAAGGCCCCATTTGAATTGAGGAATATTAAAATTCATGAATTTATAAAAATTACATTGTTTTGTTTGACTATAAAATTTATGGATAGTGTGAACTTACACTTATGTTTGGTCCAATGACCACAAACCCTGAATTTAACAATTAATTTTCAATTTTACCTTTTATTAAATATTGATAATTTATTATTAATTAAACATATACAATCAATTCCACTATATATTTAAAAATTTAAAAATAAAATTAATTATTTTAAGAGTTGATAAATAAAAAAATAAAGTTATTATATGTTATAATATTTAATTACATTGTTAAAAATATTTTTATTAATAATTTAATATATATTAACACTATATAATAATAATAATAATAATAATAATAATAATAAATTAAAGCAATTAGTTGGAATTAAAAGAAAAATTATTTTTATTTTTTTAAATTGAGGATAATTTTGAAATATTATTAATTTATTAGTGATAATTTTAAAATAAAAAATTTGGTAACAATCTTTTATTAATTAAAATTTATGGATTTTAAACTTTGTCACTTTAGAAGATTGGAAATCATGAAGAATTTTAATAGATAAAATTTTTTTAAAATTTGTAAATTTTAACATTTTTAAATAATCAAAATGATATATTTAATATAAATTTATATCTATAAATTATTCAAAAAATTTCATCCGATAATCCAAATATAGTATAATTAAATAGTTAGAATTACACGGATACATCACTTTTTCGAGGATAGACAAAAACAAGTTGGTTAAGTTTTTTGTTACAGTGGAAATCGTTGAAACAGCGTGCGTTCGGGCGGGTTTCTATCTTCTGGACCCCACTTTCTCTATCTCTCTCTTAACGACTTTTTCTCTCTCCTGACTCCGACCAATGAACCTCCCTACTCTTCAACTCGTGACTACTCTTTCTTTCTTTTTTTTTTTTCCCCCTTATTTTATAGTTTTATTTTAATATTTTTTTCATTTAATAAAGTTTTCTAAAATTCAAAACCTTAATTTCATTCCATAAATGAAAAAAATGTAATTTAATTCCACAAATTAAATAAAAAGATTACAAGGCAGAGATACTGCTTCGCTGCGTCTCTCTTACAATCTCGGATCGTAAGCAACTGCCGAGGTATTCTGTGCTTCTCTCTCTCTCTCTCTCTCTCTTTTTAAAATTATTATAATTTTTTTATTTTTTTCTTTCTTAATCAATTTCTGAATTTCAGTTTCTTTTTGTCCTTATCATTATTCCCCTAATCGTCTCAATTTTTTTTTTTTTTTTACAGTTTAATAATCAGGTTAATAGTCAGTCAATATCATAAAGAAGAAAGTTGTTTGAATTGATCTTTTTGACTTTTATGAAATTTGTGAAGTTTGATAGGAAATTTAGGGTTTGATACTTCGATTAATTTACAAGTATGAACATTTTAATTTTTTTTTTCCCATTTATTATTTATTTCTCATGAGAAGTATTTCCTTTTAGGATTTGAAAAGTGGAACTCGGAAGCTAACAATTGGATTCTTTTCTCTTTTATTTTTCCCTATATATCCTCGGATTAGGATTTTATGGGGTTAAAGCAATAAATTGCATTTGGTTTTCTTCTTTTTTCGCTTTGCAGGGTGATAAAATTTCTCTCTTTATTGCATTTTACAAGCCAATGGAACAGTTCAAATCGGCTCCGGAATCCAATATCAAGGAGGTCAGATTGCTCGTTCGTCGTCCAAATTTAGGAACTTAGTGATCTTTTTTTTTTTAGATTTTGATTTCAATGGTATTTTTTGTGTTCTAAAATCTGCTTCTCATATGTGGTTTACGATGATGATTTTGATCAGCCTGTTATTGTGAAATCTTATGATAATTCCCTGCTGATTATCGTTTAGGTTATTGTGGGAGTGTTAAAGGTAGAATTAGGTTCTTTACATTTTGGGTGAGGATGTGAAATCACATTTGTGGAATTGATTAGAAGTTGAAGTTACGGTCATTGCTCACTGTTCCTTGGAGAGAATTCGGGTTTTTTCCTATTAGGGTTACAGGAGATTGCGGCATTAGCTATAAACCAGATGCTGGTAGTTAGGAATTCATGAACTGATTACATTTAGGCTATTTGGAGTCTACATAACAGCTGTATGACAACCAATAAGGTGGTGGAAATTATTTTATACTAGTTAGAATAAGAATATTACAGAAGAACCTTGACTCTGGTCGTTTGGTTTGTACGTGTTTCTACAGGTTGTTTTGTTTTCAGGCCAAATTTGTTTGGATCCAAAATTTTCCAGCTATTATGACCGACTTCTGCACCCTCTGGTTTCTTTTGATGCTATTAATTTAAGCAAGATTTCTTTCCCTCAATTTCTGTTTGTCATTAGTTTCTGCAATTTCCACCAGTTGCTTTTTAATTTTATTGTACCTTTTCCTTGTCAGATGGAGTAAAGTTGAAGTTTTTTGTTTGCCACAATATTTAAGTTTGAATTTAATATTGTATGTTATCCAATAAATGATGTTTTTGCAGGATCATTCATTTAATCATTCACCACAAAGCAACAGCACCCATGAGACCCCTCGGAGTCCACGAAACAGACAGGTATATGATGTTAATGAACTTTGTGATGTTGTGTCGGTGACTCAGTGAGTTGTTCAATTGTGTGCCAAGAGCAGCTTAATCATGTCGGAGGTAGCATTAAGATATTTCCAAAATTTTGAGCCCCTTCAGCACTGCATTGAGAAAAAAAGGTTGCATTTATGTGATGAAATTCAAAATATTGCACATTGGTCTTCCATACCCGTAAGATTTATGATATGAAATTCAAGTTTGTACCATCAATGACAAAAGTATTGAAATGAATGTTTTCATGAAAACTTAGGTTGCCCAATTTATACAATTGTAGTGATATATGATTTATGCTTTCAAAATTATCAGGACACCAGATGGGCTAGTTTTAGGTCTTGCATGCTCTTTAATCAGCTTTAGGAGGTTATGTCGAACTATTCATGGGTCAACCAGGCTGTTAAGTTGCTTAGTGATATTCAGATTCTCCTTTAATTTTGATAGTCACTTCCTTTTGTTTGTACATATGCAATTAATTTTATTATTATATTTCAGGTAACAGCCAGGTGGGATCCAACAGAATATTGCAGACCAAACATTGATGAAGCACCGGTATTTTATCCAACTGTTGAGGTATTTCTTTTGTCAAATGCAGATATCAATGTCAATTTGTTATATTTTCAAGTAGTATTAATCCCTTTTTCCATTTATAACATACACGATGTTCCATTCACATAGGAGTTTCAGGATACACTTGGTTACATATCAAAGATACATGCAAAAGCAGAGTCATTTGGAATATGTCGAATTGTCCCACCACCTTCATGGAGGCCACCTTGCCGTCTTATGGAGAAAAGTATATGGGAACATGCTAAATTTTCTACACGGATTCAGCAAGTTGACCTGCTTCAAAACAGGGAACCTATGTCAAAGAAATTTCAAAGCCGAAAGCGAAAAAGGAGAAAGCATTCAAAAACAGGAAATAGGAAGCATGCTAGTTCTTGTTCAGAAGCAAATGCTGCTTCTGAGACAGATGAAAAATTTGGGTTCCAATCAGGATCTGACTTCACACTTGAAGAATTTCAAAAATATGCTGATCACTTTAAAGAGTGTTATTTTGGAAAAATGGATTCTATTGAGGATGTTAAGCCCAGTGGGGTTGAACACCAGGAATCAGAACTCTCTGTGGATGATATCGAGGGTGAATACTGGCGGATTATTGAGCAACCAACAGATGAGGTGGAGGTATTGGATAAGTATTCTTGATATCTTTGATTCATATCTCTAATTATTTTGTTATGTCTATATTTTACTGTATATGATGTTTTTATTTCGTTATATTGCAGGTCTACTATGGAGCTGATTTGGAAACAGGAATATTTGGAAGTGGATTTCCTACAGCTTCATCCACAGCAGCTGAAGGTGAATCAAATCAGTATGTTGAGTCTGGTTGGAATTTGAACAACTTCCCACGTCTGCCAGATTCTGTACTATGTTTTGAAGAAAGTGATATCTCAGGAGTTGTTGTTCCATGGCTGTATGTTGGAATGTGCTTTTCGTCATTTTGTTGGGTAGGTCAGAGAAATACTGTTTTCAAATTTATTTAAGAATAAAATAATAAATGATAAATTTGTCTTCATTGTGTTTCTCTAATGTTGAACTTGAATCAGGTTTTTTTTGCCTAAAATTTTGAAACCACTAGTTTGCTGATGCTTTCTTCTTTTCAAATTGGATTTGGAACAGCATGTTGAGGACCACCACCTATATTCGCTAAACTATTTACATTGGGGTGATCCAAAAGTATGGTATGGAGTACCTGTAAGCCATGCTTCCAATCTGGAGCATGCAATGAGAAAGCATTTACCTGATTTGTTCAAGGAACAGCCTAATCTGCTCAATGAACTGGTAAGAAGATCATTACTTCTTTATTCTTTATTTTATGCTGTGATCTGAAAAACATGTATATCTTATGATTGGGTTAGTCTACTTTGTTCAAAGAAACTATCTTTTTTGGGGTTTGGGTGGGAGGGGTTGGACAATTTCCAATATTTTCCCTTTAATTTAGCTAGAAATTAATTCACTATAGTATGATAAGAAAATTCATTATCTCAAATCATGCTCACCATTTATATTATGGGGAGTGGAACTGGTTTGAAGGGGAGTAGGAGAGACTAAAAGAGAAGGTCAGAAGGACATTTAGATAGTTTCATGAATCATTTATGCAAATAGATGCACTTGCAACATTTGGGATTTATGCTCTTAGCCAACTTGATTATTGTCCTGATAAAGAATACTTTATGTCTGGTATGATTCTAGAAGGTATAATGTCATTCTTAGACGATATTAGGATGCCAAGCATTATTAGATAACCTCATATCAGCATATTGATGCCAGTGATATGATCTGAAATTGGAAGTGTTGATTATGTCCACCTTTATGATTGTGTTGATCAATTGTCATTTAGTCCTCCTTCATAAGCAAGTCCTACATTAGAAAGCATTAGGTCATCAACCATTTTCTTGAATCTCATCTGTTGTTTCATCTTCTTGGGCAGGTAACTCAACTTTCTCCTTCAGTTCTAAAAGATGAGGGTGTACCAGTGTATCGAGTTGTGCAGCACTCTGGAGAGTTTGTTATGACCTTTCCTAGGGCATACCACGCTGGCTTTAATTGTGGCTTCAACTGTGCTGAAGCAGTGAATGTAGCCCCTGTTGATTGGTTAGCACATGGGCAAAATGCAGTTGAGCTTTACAGTAAGCAGCGTCGCAAGACATCCATATCTCATGACAAGCTATTACTGCGATCAGCTCAAAAAGCAGTTGAGGCCCTTGGGGAGTTACTACTTCTCAGGAAGGAAACTCCTGGAAATTTAAGCTGGAGAAAGGTCTGTGGGGAAGATGGGCTGCTTACCCAAGCAGTAAAGGTACTCTCTCTTTTTCTTCAAAGATGCATGCACACATATTTATGTCAATCCATGCACTGTTGTGGGTTAAAATTTAGTGTATTAGTATTGAGGGGATAATTTTTTTTTTCTTATTTAAAACAGGCAAGGGTACGTATGGAGGAGGAAAGACTACAGAATGTTCCAGGTAATTTAAGATTGCAGAAGATAGAAAAAGACTTTGATGTGAGTAGTGAGAAAGAATGCAGCTTGTGCTTCTATGACTTGCACTTATCTGCTGCCAGCTGCAAGTGCTCCTCAGAAAAATTTGCATGTCTTAAGCATTTAAAGCATTCAAAACATTCTTCGTCATGCAAAATTGATGACAGATATGTCCTTGTCCGTTACACTATGGATGAATTAAAAACTCTAATTGAAGCATTGGAGGGAAAATTAGATGCTATAGAAGTGTGGGCTTCTAAAAAACTTAGATTGGCTTCAGATGCTGAAAATAGCGCTTGTGAGTGTAAGCTAGATCAGAGGAGCAAGTCATTCCAATCCAGTAATTTGAGGCAGAGGGAAAGTCTATCTAATTCTCCAGGAACAGAAATAATGAACACCACCAATTTATCTTCTCGTTCAAATAGTCATGTTGCTTCAGAAGTAACTCAGTCTAACAGCTTTTACAATGTCTCTAACAATGATACTTTTGTCCTGAAGAATGAAGCTAAGGTGAAGCAAGAGTCTCACATTGACCTGAATACTGATTTTATGTCAGTTGATCATGAAATTGAGTTTCGCCATGCATCTGATAGCCCTGGTAACAAAGTTATCTCAGATATGGAGACGAATATGTCAGTGGCTAAGCAGAAGAAAGTCAACAGTCCATATATTTTACAAGTTCGTTCTGACAGTAATTCAACAAAATTGTTTGAATTTTCTGATAAAGATAGCTTGTCATATCCAACACTTGTTCGGGATACTTCAGAATTTAGTAAGAAGTTGTTTGGGTTTAATCTTTCAATATCGCAATTACATAATGTGGTACGATCAGAAAGCTTTGAAACAAAAATGGTCAACACCTCAAGTGCTAGACTATCTACAACTGACCAACACAATGGAGCAAAAAAATGGGGTTCATTTGTTGAACCTGTAAATTTAGGATCTGTGGTGTTTGGAAAGCTTTGGGACAATAAACAGGCCATACTTCCAAAAGGTACACTGCTTTATAATTTTTTTTTCTTGGTATTTATTTTAATATTCTCTTTGCTTTTACATACTTTTCTTATTTTATATGGCAAAGTCAGTCATTGTTTTATTTTGGTTGATGTTGCAGGGTTTAGAAGCCGGGTTAAGTTTTTAAGTGTGCTTGATCCAAGAAAAACCTGTAGCTATATTTCAGAAATAGTGGATGCTGGATTCCTTGGTCCTCTTTTTAAGGTTGGTTTTCCCTGAAATCTTACTATTTCACATGATATACCAAATAGGCTGTAATTGGCTGGAGTTCTGTTTGAGCATAACTTGGGTTTTAGTTGCAAATGTTAACAATTGAATGCATGCTTAATTTTGAATTGCATATGGTGCTTGTTTGATTTGCTAGTTAGTTTTTGGAATTGAATGTGTGCTTAATCTTGACTAGCATATGGTGCATGTTTGATTTGCTATTGTTATGTATGGATTTTGGAATTGTTCTCGTACTTAGATCAGTCAGCAAAATGTGTAACAAATAAAATAATTGTAATGGGAATGGACAAGTTCTTATTTCTTTAAGGTACATGTAAAATAAACAACTCTTTGCTAACTTTTTTCCTTTAAGGTCCTTACTCCTTACTTCTTAGAATAGTCAACTTATATTTTGAGGTCAGGCTTGTTTAGCTAATGATGAAACTTGGAGGAAGCCTTGGTTAGTGGATTTTCCTTACAACCTCTATCAAACTGTTGAGTCAAAAGACATAAGTGTAAAGACTCTTTGTGGCGAGGATGCATTGAATCCTTTTTACCAGAGAATCTCCCATGTCTTTATGCCACAGGATACAACACTTAGAGACTTGCAGCTTTTAGTTTGAGAGTGTGCTTGGCAATGTTCCTCCTAATCTCATATTTAAACTTTAAACTGAATTTCCTTTTGAATAGTAGCTTAGATACAATGATATGCTATTTGACATCTCATTCAATGAAAAAAGAGATTGATATATGTTGCATAATTGTTTTTATCATCTGACTTTCAAAGTGGTGCTTCAAATTCCAGGTGTCTTTAGAGGAATGGCCAAGTGAAAAATTTGTAAATGTTTCAGCAGAGAAGTGCTGGGAAATGGTTCTGCGGCGACTGAATGAAGAAATTATAAGGCAGAACAACCTAGGAGAAAGTGGACTGCCTCCTATTCCTCTCACGAGTATTAATGGGCTTGAAATGTTTGGGTTTCTTTCTTCACCCATTGTTCAGGTAAAGCTAACTTTTCTTTCTGCACACAATGTGATCACATTAATCTTTGTTTTCTTGTTAAACTTGAAAAACTAATTGAAGAAACAGGGATAAACCACTTTTTGTTGTTTTCTTATTGTTTTGCAACCTCATATATGTTTCTAGTAACCAAAAACAAGTGTATTTTAGTAATACAACTTTTTAATTAATGGGAAAAAAAAACTCAAAAAAAAATAATAAGCATATGAACAAGCCTTAATTATTTTACATGTCTCTTCAGTTGTTTCCGAATCTGTATTTGTAATATTTATTATTATGGAGTGTTGGTTCAAAGGATGTCTATTCATCTATCTTTCTTTCAACGCATGCATCCATATACACATGCACATACATGCAGATAACTGAACACAAGCTTTGTCCACTCGTTCCCTATTCTTCTGTAAGAGTCATACATACATTTGGTGTATAACCTATAGAAACCATGTAATTTTTAGTATCTAAACTTTAAATCCATCTCTGAATATTTTTCAGGCTATTGAAGCTCTAGATCCAGATCATCAGTGTGTAGAGTACTGGAATAATAAGCTTGCGAATTTTAGTACTTCTTCTGAAGTCAAGCAGTCCCCATTTGGACTGAGTAGCAGTCTCGCAGAATCAAAGGCAAAAAATTAACAATAATGTGATAATGAACGATCAAAGACAGTTAGATGTGGGTTGTTATCATTGAGGAGAAGAAGAGAAGAGGAGCAGCATGTGCATGCAAGACACTATTTAAGAAAGCAAATCCTGAAATAATGCAGAGTATATTCAGCAGTGAGGCACAAAGTTCTGAAAGGCAAGCTGCATAGACAACATTGATTGAGGAGGAGATTCTTAAAACAAGCAGACAAAATCTTTTATATCATAGTTGATGTTAGGTCCTAGCATTCTTTCTCATTCAAGGCTACTTTATTAGGCCTCATCACTCTTTTCTGATTCGGTGTAGTTTTGCATAATTTTCTCATGTATTAGGCCCATTCTTTCAAATATTTATTCATAACAGGCAGAGATCCTGGGCATTAGTTGAGATGTGCACAAATATTTGCAACTGTGCCAACTCCTTAGATAGACTTTGCTGATGCACTCAACTGATAACAGAAAGGATAGATGTGTACAGTAGGAAACTTTTACTAACAATAATGAAGGAAAATCCTTATTAGCTTAAATGCTGGGTTCATTTATGAATTTATTTCATTGGCTCTTACTTGGCCCTGATTTCTTTTATTTATTCTCTGCAATTAACTACTAGCGGATGTATATAGCCAACACACAATTACAAAGCTTGTAATGAATAACAAAGTGAAAATAATGAGATATGCCTTTACCCAAGAAAATAAACATTTGCAAAAGAGAAAACGAAAGAAACAGAGAGAGACGGAGACGGAAATGTGAATCAGTTGAAATATTGCAACTAAAGATCAAATGAATTAATTCTCAAGGAAAGGAAATGTTCATATCATAATCGAATCGATTTAGAATTCAGAACCTATCTCTACCGTATTTTCTCATACAATCGTTCAATTTCTCATCAACTCCTCTAAAACCCATTGAAAGGAAGAAGAAACTCGTTCTTATCTCCTAAATCATCAAATCGATCGCCCAATCAAAAACAAAAGAAGTATATAATCCCATCAATATTACAAATTCTAATCCAATTCAAGATTCATTGTAATCTCTGCCTTGATCATCTTTACCGAAAACCCAACAACGGCCCAAAGCACATTCTTTGAATCTTTGAAGCCAAAACAACACAAAAGATCAAGAAAACAGTCCATACCTCAGTACAGAAGCAAGCGGCATTTGAATCTGGGCGATCACTGATCAATTCACCAGCAGGCACAAACATTCCAGGCGGTGGCCGGGGAAACACTTCCGGCTGCGAAGGTTTTGGATTTGCCTCGCCATAGATGGAGTAGTCGAGGAGGGTGGCGATGCCGTGGACAGCAATGGTATCAGTGGTGAAGAGGTCAGGATGAGAAAGAAGGGAGTCATCAAGGGTAAAATTGGAAATGGAATTATTAGTAATGAGGATGGACTTGGAGACGAGCAGCGTTGGAAGACGAGAATCACGCTTGAATTGGCGGAGGTCGTCGAAGGCCAGCCTTTGTGGGACAATATGATAAGGGAAGATGAAAGGATCCACGGTGATGGTGCTACCAATCGGGGAAAGAGAGTCGTCGGCGGGGATGAATAGGGTGGCGGAAAGTGGCAGAGTAGAGGGGTCAGCGACGGAGAGGACGTTGGCCCAGCTGTTAAAGTCACCGGCGCCGAGTAAAGCATCGATTATGTTGTTGAGTTGCTGGCGATAGAATTGGAGTTCCCGCGGCAGATTCCGCCTTCCTTTTCCCAGCGGCTGCGGTGGTGCGATGCTGGTGGGAGTGGCGGTACGGTTGTTAATATGAGTAGGAGAAGGGGCAGGAGGGAGGATTGTGGCGGCGAAAGTGAGAGCGGTAAGGTGGAGAAGAA
>CATIWF010098880.1:0-21607 GCA_949630135.1 Balakata baccata
ATTCCATTATCCATTATATCTAATAGAGATCCATGATTTACTTCTCAGTTTTAGGTGAGTTTGCAAAATGCATTGGGAACAAAATTGAACTTCAGCACTGCATTTCACCCACAGACTGATGGTCAATCAAAGAGAACTATACAGACATTGGAGGATATGCTCAGAGCATGTGTTATGGAGTTCAAAGGATCTTGGGATGAATATGTGGCACTAATTGAGTATGCATACAAAAATCAATATCACAATAGTATCCAAATGGCACCATATGAAGCATTGTATGGCAGAACGTGTAGAAGCCCAATTATTTGGGATGAAGAAGATGCACGAGCAATTGAAGGACTAGAAATGGTATGGGATACAATAGACAAGATCAAGACAAGATCAAGATAGTTAAAAGTGTTGCCCAAACAATCACCAAGAAAGGGGGGATGAATTGGTGGGAAATTAAAAATTTGCACTCACAAGATAATAAAAGAGAAGAGGCAATTGAAGGACTAGAAATGGTATAGGATACAATAGACAAGATCAAGATAGTTAAAAGTGTTGCCCAAACAATCACCAAGAAAGGGGGGATGAATTGGTGGGAAATTAAAAATTTGCACTCACAAGATAATAAAAGAGAAGGAGAAGATTGAGACACGAATTTTATAGAGGTTCAAGTGTTAACTAACCCCACTCCTCTCCCCAACTTAGATTGGGTATTTACTAATCTAATCACTTAGATTATAATCTTTGGAGTTTTAACAAGCTCACTCCTAACTAGGTGTTTCAACAAGGCTAACACTCAACCCAAATTTCTCTTGTGTTTTGTGGCTTACACAACAACCAATTCCTTGTAATTTGGCTTACACTACCCAATTACAAGACAACCCAAGTGTTTTAAGATTAACACTTGAACCTTTACACAAAGATAATTAATGAAAGGATTTGAGAAAATAAATTGCAATAGCTTTGGCACTTGTTGAGTTGTTTTTTTTTTATTTATTAAATGGCCTTTTGGTAAGGTATTTATACTGATTACCTACCAATTAGTCGTTACAAATGGTGCCAGAACTCTCTCTAACGTTTTCTTACAAGTGCATTAAATGCAGTTTGCAGAGAGAGGTGTCCCGGTCGAGAAACATAATGTCCCGGTAGGGAAAAGCCTAATTGTATTACGTGGCAGCTTCTAGTTGACTAAAATCCCCAAAATCTAGTTTTTATTCAAGTGTCTCGGTCGGGACTTGCCCGATGATGCCATTACTAGGAACTTGGGTCTTCTTGGCTTTCAATAAGTCCGGGTTGGGACTACCATTCCCGGTCGGGACCTAAGTCAGTTTGACTAAGGGTGTTTTGACTTTCTGATGATGTGGCACATTTTGGTGGTGTCTCCTCTTCAACGGTTATGTCTTTTTTAATGTCCCGGTTGGACCGCAACCATTCCCAGTCGGGAGCCTGAGTGTCCCAATCGGGACATCCCCATGTCCCGATCTACTTTTATTACTAGAACTTTTGGGTCATCACCCTGCAAAGTTTCCCAGTCTGGACCCTTGGTTTGCTTGGTCTGCTCTACAGTCCCGATCTAGAAACTGCCGATCCCGGTCGTGACATACCTTTTCCAGGTCTGCTTTGGCTACTATAACTTTGAGACACTTAGAGACAATGTTTTCCCAATCTGGACATGGCACTTCCCAGTCTGGACTTGTGTCCCGGTCGGGAGTTACACGTCTCCATGAAATTCTTGAGTTGTTCAATGAGGAAACCTTAACCAAATGTGCTGAAACTTTGACCACTATCAAAACAACACTTAACAAAGATGTTAGTAACAATTAATTTGATTGTCAAGATCAAAACAGAGAGCAATCACCATTTCGTTAACAATCTCCCCCTTTTTTATTTTGACAATCAAACTAGGCAAAAAATATCAAATTGATATATCAATAATAAAATTGACACATTAAGAAACATGTATTCAAAGTTTCATATCATTTAAAAATGCAAAACATATTAATAAGCAAAAGTCAAAAAAGTCAACCTTAAAAATTTTAAATTTTTACTTAGATATTACTTCTCCCCCTTTGTCAATATCAAAAAGAATGAGATATTTAGAAGACAAAGGCAATTTTATTAATGAATAAAAGGAAGGTACATAAACATAGATAAAAAGAATAAAAACACAAATTCTAAACTAATCATCTCCTTCTTCATCATTGCCCTCTTCTTCTTCTTCTTCTTCTTCTTCTTCTTCTTCTTCTTCTTCTTTTTCTTCTTTGTCACCTTATTCCCCTCAAATGGTGGTGCTTGTTCAAAGCTATGGGTACACACATTTAAGTTAAGTTGCCCTTGCATGCTTTGAATGTCAAGGTGGAGATGTTGCATCATATCCTTTAAAGTAATGAATGATTGCATTTGAAAGTCATAAAGACTCTACAAAGTAAGTTGTTGTGGTTGAGGAGGTGGTGATGGAGGTGGCATCTCTTGTACACTTGGGTCTTCTCTTCTTATAGACAATCTTGCCCTTTTTCTTATTGCTTCTTGAGTGGCCTTTTGGGCACCATATTCCCCAAAGGTGTATAAGAAATAGTCAATATCCTTGGAAGGTCGTCCAATCGCCTTGCAATTCAAGAGATATTGAATATCCAAGAAGCTTTCATATTGAGAGCAAGAGGAAGTGAGAAGCGCACAAATTTCTTATGTCATAAGTTTGAGATGCCTTGCAAGAAAGGTAATTTGGGCATGGAGTGAAATTATGCCCTTAGTGGTGGATGCCATAGAGTAAAATTTGTCTAGGAGAAGATGTGCCATGTCCGTAGGCCTATTGTGAACCATGGCATAGATGTAGATAAGGTCTTCATGGGTGACTTTCTCATTGCTTTCACTCCTTGCATTGATAGTGAAGGTGATGATTCGATTAAGGATGAAGTGAGAGAGAGTCTTGATGTGCTTGGCATTGGATCTCTTGTCAAGCCTTGTTTCAAGTGAAATCTCTTTCCATACATCAAGAGGAGAGAGATGCATGGCTTATGTATTGATGAGGCCCTCCTTTGTGAACCCAAAAACATCAGCAAGTTGATGTTTTGTCATCTCTTGTGGTTGGCCAAAGAGACAAAATTGGACCCCCATAGTAGCCAAAAGGGTGTTTGACATCCTTGATGACTTGAATAGTGGAAAGGAACTTAATGGTGAGTTCATCATGACCATCTTTAAGGGGCATGACAAATGTAGTCCATCTCATCTTATCAAGTGTGCCCAAAATCTCATCTTTGACACCCAATGTGTCAAGATCTTCAACATTAAGAGATCTATTAGAGATGAACTTCTTTGATTGTATGTTGGCATATCTTTTATTTTCCTCCTTGGAGAAGGCATTGAAGATGTCTTGAAAGGATGTCAATTGGGTGGAAGATGCCACCCCTTTGCCTTTGGAGACTCTTGATTTAGAGGTACCAACCTTTGGTGCCATTGAGAGAGAGAGATTTTGGAGAGAATATGGAAATTTTGTAGGAGTTGGAAGAGAGAAAGAGTATTGATGCAATTGTGAGGGGAAAAAGGGAAATAGTGAAGTATTTATAGGGGTTGAAGGGGTATGTTACCATTTGGGAGAAATAAATGGTAGAGAAAACTGATTGGTGGCAGTTACAAAAAAAAACTGCCATCGAATGAGTCCTGATCGGGACATCAGGAACCCTCTAACGGTTGGAAAAAAAATTTAATTTTTGATCGAGTCCCGAAGGGCACAGAAGAATTTCCCGAGCGTGACCGTTAGAAAAGGTGCAACAGAAAAAATTTTAAATGTCCATACCAATAAGTGGAGCTTCTCGATCGGGAGATGAGAAATTCTAACGGTCAAATTGATGACCAAGAAGTCGCGAGCGGAAGGCATAATGTCCCGAGCGGGACATTGTTCCCGAGTGGGAAAACCGTTTCCCGGGTGGGAGTTATGGGGTCTCCATGAATTCTTAAGGGAAAAAGGAAATTTACCATCCCTAAAGTTTAGAATTCACATAAAGCAAGTAAAAAACATACGAAAACAACAAATAGTATGCAAAAATAAGATTTAAAGTTAAATCAAGGTGCTTCCATCAAGCAAACCAAGCTCTCTTTTTATAAAACAAAACCTTTCATCATTTAGAGGCTTGGTAAAAATGTCTGCAAGTTGGTTTTCAGTGTCAATAAAATCTAACACTACGTCACCATTTTGAACATGATCCCTTAAGAAATGATGTCCAATATCTATGTGCTTGCTTCTAGAGTGTTGAATAGGATTTTTAGAGAGGTTTATGACACTTGTATTATCACACTTAATTGGAATGTGGTCAATGTCATGACCATAATCCTTTAGTTGTTGCTTCATCTAAAGGACTTGAGTGCAACAACAACCAGCAGCTACATATTCAGCTTCGTCGGTAGACAAGGCTACCGAAACTTGTTTCTTGCTATGCCAAGAAACTAAACACTCTCCAATAAAAGTGACATGTCTCGGACGTGCTTTTTCTATCCAACAGACTGCCGGCATAGTGCTATGAAATGTAGAATTTCTAGGATACCATAGTCTTAGATGTATAGTGCCATGAAGATATTTTAAAATTCTTTTTACAGCATTCAAGTGTGATTCTTTAGGACATGATTGAAATTTTGCACATATGCAAACACTATACATAATGTCGGGTCTAGAGGCGGTTAAATAAAGAACTGAGCCAATCATACCTCTATAAAGCTTTTCATCAATTGCTTTACCTTTATCATCTTTGTCCAATTTTGTTGATGTACTCATTGGAGTCTTGGCATTCTTACATCCATCCATCCCAAATTTTTTGATCAATTCCTTTGTGTACTTGGATTAACTGATGAAGATGTCATTTTTGCCTTGCTTGATTTGGAGTCCAAGGAAAAATTTGAGCTCTCCCATCATGCTCATTTCAAATTCCCTAGTCATATACTTAGCAAATTCTTCGCAAAGAGTTTCATTAGTAGATCCAAAAATGATATCATTAACATAAATTTGAACAATGAGAGTGTCATGCTTATGTTTTTTGATAAAAAGAGTTGTGTCAACTGGTCGGGAGTTACACGTCTCTATGAAATTCTTGAGTTGTTCAATGAGGAAACATTAACCAAATATGCTGAAACTTTGAACATTATCAAAACAACACTTAACAAAGATGTTAGTAACAATTAATTTGATTGTCAAGATCAAAATAGAGAGTAATTACCCTTTGGTTAACAAAAAGCAAACTTAAGGCAGGACAAGACAAATAAAAGAGCTATATTGATCAACATAGAAGATAAATGGAATATGAGGTAGGCGAAAAGATATTTCTTCGAGTGTCACCATGGAAAGGAGTAATCCGGTTTGGCAAGAAAGGTAAATTGAGTCCAAGGTACATAGGGCCTGATGAAATTCTTGAAAAGGTTGGTCTGTTGGCTTTACCACCAGAGATGGCTCAGATTCATAATGTACTTCATGTCAGTATGCTAAGAAGATACAGATTAGACCCTCCACATATACTTAAAGATCAAGCCATTGAGATTGCAGATGACATGAGTTATATAAAAGAACCTATAGAGATCATGGGATACAAGACAAAATAGCTCAGAAATAGGGAAATACCTCTAGTCAAAGTGTTATGGAGAAACCATTCACAAGAAGAGGCAACATGGGAAACAGAAGAAAATATGAAAAGACAGTATCCACACTTGTTTCCAAGTATCAAATTTCGAGGATCAAATTTTTTTAAAAGGAGGGGAGAATTGTAACATCATCGACTATCCATACATACATTATCACATGCATTTCATTTGAACATGTACATTTTATAAATGTTATTGACATGAAATACAAGCATACATATTGATTTTGGCGTAAACGTGTTCATGAGATAGACTTGTCACGGGCCGATTTATCGCAATAGGAGCAAGTCGTATGTGTCTAGTTATAAGTTAAATAAGGACACAAGATATTGGAAATGAAATTAAATAAAATGACCAAATTTGAAATAAATGAAATTTGGCATAGTGGAATTAATTAGATTGGACTATTTGATTAGATAGTATTGTTTTTTATATTGACTAGGTACATGTAAATATGTAGAGGAAATAATAATAATAATAATAATAATAATAATAATAAATAAATATTAAGTAAATGAATAAATAATTAAATTAATTAATTAAATCAGAAAAGTTAAAATGAAAAAAAGAAAAGGAAGAAAGGATAAAGGAAGGCAATTTTGGCTTGTCAATTGCTGCCTGTTTTGCCTTTTCACATATTCTGAAGAGCCATTTTCTCCCCAGCCCGTTCCTTCCTTTTCTTCTCCTATAAGAGCCTTCTTTTCTCCATTGTTTCACCTAAGTTTTATAGCAAATTCAGCCCTTCCAAGTTTGTTCTTGGTAAGTAATCATCTCTTCTTATTTAAGTGTCTATTATGACTGATTAGGGTCTATTACAAGCAGTATTTTGGAACTCGATTTTGAAAGCTATATAGACTGATTCTGGAAAGGTTTTAAGTATAAAACTTATAACTTTATGTCTTAGATTTATGGATATATAAATAAGGTTGCAAGATTTGGCGTCTGTTGAAAGATATTGGCATCGGACTAGAACTGGTTTAATTGTAGAACCAATATGAATTATCTACTGTTTTGATTATTTTTTCTATATAATAGAGTCTATATTTGAGGAAACTCAAAACAAAATTGTAGATATCTATGTTTTATAGCTGTATACTAAATTGCAGGACCAGATTATGGACGGATGTTGAGTTATGTCTAAGAGAACCACATTTGTTCCATGTTTGAGCTACCTGCTTAGTGTCCTATACAGGTTTAGTCAGTTGTTTGCCAATTTTGAGCTCCTTATAGACATAATATGTAAATGGGCAAAACATGAAAGTTATAGGTACATGTCTTGGCTAAATGTAAGATATCACCTCAATAGATTATGTTTTGTATGAGATATGGCCTTTAGAATTCAGACTGGTCTAGATGCCAATCCTATTTCTGACCTATCAAACGTATCCCATCATATGAGGACATTAGAGGCAGAATGGATGAAAGTTTTCAACATGAAAAATGTTCTATTTTAACATATCTATGGTTATACAAGGTTTCATAAAAATATAACTTATATGTTGTGAGATATGAAGAATCAAAATTGGTAGCCCAAAACTGCCTAAGGGCAAAAAATAGAACATGCATATAGATCGCATCAAAAATTACAAAATGGTCCAATTGTTCTAAAATTTATATATGTTATAGTTCTACATGTTAAGTTTAATTAGAAATAACAATCATATAAATTGGACTAGTATAGAAAAAGTTATGGGTTACTGAACACATGAAGGTCACACAACCATGATACCAAACCCTAGCTAGTGGTCCATATTATGCATATTTCAATTTATTTAAGTTTCATTAAGTTTATTTAGTTGTCAATTGACCAAGCATACATTCAATTAGGCCCACAGCATATTGGAGAGCCCTAAGGAAGTGAAAGACAGTGAGATAGAGGTTCAATATCAAAAGAAAATGTGAGTTTAATTATCAAACGATTTCTTTGGTACATTACATGTAATGTGATTATTACGTATTACGTATAATGTGACTTAATCTACTTTATTTGGATTACATGATTGATATGATGTGGCCAATGAGACTATATTGAATATAAAGTACATATTTATATTACATGTATAGGTTTTCTTTGTATAAGGCAAAAGTTGACTGAAATGTATAATGATTATTGCAAATGCAAATGCATATGGACTTAAAAGACGTTGTGACTAGCTAAATAGCATTGAAAAGTAAAAGAAGAGGCCTATGGCCCAAACAAATGTTCAAAAGCAAAAGAAACGGCCTATGGCCTAACAAATATGCAAATGTTACAAATGATCAAGCTAGCTAGCAAATACAAATATTCACATGGAAATCTGGGACGGTGTTTGTTTAGCCTAGTCATAACAAAAAGAAAATGATATAAGTATACGCATATGAAATGTTTACATGATTTAGTATTATATATATTCGTATGATAATGATAAATAGAATGACATGTAAGATGTGTACGAATGACGATTATCACTTATAATTGTGATTGGCTTGGTACTTTAAAGAGTTTTTTATAATTATTCTCATTAAGTTGCAACTCACCAAATTGCATCATCGTTCAGGCAAATAAGAGTAATTAGCTCATTTTGGAGGTGCATACCATATAGAAGATATGGATCATAGGTCACCGGCCAAGCCTCATCAATCTCTCTCCTTGCATTTCACATATGTATAGGGACATGTCTTTTATATTTTGGACTGCATGTCTGTACATGTACAATATAGTGAATATGCAGCAATGTGATGTATATTTTATATATAATGCAGATGCTATACTTTGCAGAATTGTTAAATGATATAAAGTGATATTGTTATATGATTTAGAAAAAAAAAATTATCCTTCACTATAAATAAGATAATGTCTTATTCTATGCAATACACGATAACATGATACAAGTATAAGTGATATCCATAGGTATAAAGTGTTACATCTAGTATGTGAAAATTGTGTGGAGGCTAGGGTTTTTCTGTAAAATGTTATGAGAGAGAAAAAGAATGAAGTGCTTCTTTATATGCTAGAAGAGCTTCACAAGCGTGACAATATTTGTCACGATTGTGAATCCGCTTTTGTCCAGAATTCCATCTTATGATGGTTCACGGCTGTGAGGACATTGTCACAAGCATGGACCTTGTGACACCTCACTTCCTTATTTTTGTTTTCCTCATTTCAATATCAAAATTCTTAATCTTAAATCTCATTTTGTCTTAATTCATCTTTTAAGTAGGGCCTAATTAGTGAGCATGACATTATTAGTCATGGGTTGATTGCTACGAAATTGAGAAATCCTCACTAATAATCAATGTTTTAGCTATATTTTTTATCTCTTAAAAACTACAAAAGCATATTATGTATTTATTACATTTTTATTTTCTAGTGATAACAAATATATTGAAGTATTTTCTTATCTCTAGTTTGCATGAGAATTTTGAACAAATGTTCTTTTAGTTATTATATGCATTTGTATGATTTTTAAAGATAATCACTTGACAATGATGGGAGGTATTAGGTTTAATACCCAACCTCTACAAGATATATATAAAAAAGAAAAAAGTTAAAAAATTATTATATGTTTATTGTTACACCTACAATGAAATAATCAAGGCAAAGGTGGAAGGTTATGTATTTAATACCCCAACATCATGTACCAAAAAAACTAATAAATACATGTTATGATTAAATAATAATGTTCGCAATTGATAAATAAAGTTGGACACTTTATTTATACATTTAGAATATTGTAGTAAAATTTTTTAAATGATTTGTTTTAATCATGTATGAATTTACTCACTACAAAAAAAAAAAAGCAATTTAAAGACCACAATTAGCAATCACAGTACATAGAGGCCACATTGTGACGACAAAAGACCAAAAATAGTATTCATAAAATAGCTACCACTCAGAGACCACATTGCAACCACTTTACGGTCGCCATTTTTAGTGTGAGATGTTGAAATTTCTTGTATTTAATTATAACATATTTACATTTATGTTTAATATGAATAATAAATTATTAATATAATATTATATTTAAATTTTAAATAATATAATATTAAATAAAAAAATATTAAAAATATATAATTATATATGTTCAAAAACAAATAATATTTATTAAAATGATATTTTCTTAAAAAAATGGAATTAGCAACCCCAAAAGTGGTCACTAAAAACAGTGACCACAGATGTGATCGCTGCTTCATATTGAATTTAAAGACTACATTTTAACCACACATTCAGTGACAACAAAATGTGGTCACTAAACTGACCACTTGAAGGACCAATTTAGAGACCACATACAATGACCGTACACCTATGGTCGCTAATTGGTCTTTTTTGATCTTCCTAGTCAACCATATATCTATGTGGTCTATAAATGTGACCACTTAAGAAATTGTGGTCGCAACTCGTCTTAACCACCAACATTCTTTAGACAGTAAAACGTGCACTTTTTATGGTCGCTATATCTGATAATTTTTGTAGTGACTTGTGTAGTTTGTTTATATTAAATTGGATCAAATATGAGATTTAATTAATATTTTAAATAAATGTCAAACTTATTAAATCTCAAGGCTTTGATTTTACTTTAGTCTTCATCTTGAGTTAATTATAATTATATATTTATAAATATTATTTCATTTAATAAATAAGACTTAATCAAAAGTTGATATTCTTAGTAACTAAGTATATTTATGAATAGTAATAATTATAAATTAACATTATAAAATTTGTGTTAAAATATATCTCTTGATGGTTTTTCGGTACTAGATCTTTAAATTTTTTAGTCAAAATGTGTCAATAATAATTATAAATTAATTTTTATAGTGAGATTATTGAAATTTGAATCATTAGAAAAAATTAGTGAATGTCAAGGTACAAGATATAATTAAATTAACATATCAATTTAATTATCAATATTATATAAAAGATTATTAAGTAAAAAAATCAATATGACAATATATTAATCCTTGATAATATATAATTTTGGAGTTTCCAATAATCTTTTAGTGAAATAGATTTGGAATTAATAATTAGGCCTATTTAATTATGGGCAAATTATTTGTAACCATATGTGTTCCACATAATTTCGAGCTAGCTCATTTAATTGATTATATTACTACACATTTATTGATTAGCATATTGGACCTCGGATTTATAAGTGAACAAAGTTAAAATCTTATTGAATTATATGTAAAAAATAAATTTTTAATTAGATAATTATTTTAAATTTCAAAAGTTCTAATTTAATTAGAATTAAATATGAAATAGATAAATTATCAAATGAAAATAATATATAATATTAATTTTATTTTGATTAGCAATAATCTAATAAAAAAATTGATATTATTTATTTATTTTCTATTCAAAAGGAAAATAAGATTATCTAACTAATCTTACATCCTATTCAAAATGGGATTTATCGATTTGAAAAAGACAAATCCACCTGCAAATCAAAAAGGGAATTCATTCTTTGTTTTGATTTTAGCCTTTTTTTATCTACAAAGAGAAAAAAACCCAAAAAGAGAGAGAGAGCATTCTAACAATTTCTCTATTTCATTTGTGTATTATAAAAAATTCACTCTCTATTTTATTTTATCTTGAAAATTATATTCACTTCAATAATATTTTTTTATTTCACTCTCTATTTTAATCTTATATTAATAAAACTATATAAAAAAATAAAGAGATAAAAAGAAATAATAAAATATTATTAAGAGACTCCTTGTTGCTCTTAAATTTGAGGAAGGGAATATAAATTTTAGGAAGTGAAATAAGGAGGAAGAAAGAAAAACTGTTGAATAATATAAAACTCCTAAATATAAGTAAGGAAGAAAATAGAGAGGTTATTGAGAATGCTCTAACAAGGAAAAATAATGGCTTTTTTTTTTTCCTACAAAACTGAAAAGAAAAATAATATTTTTTTAGACTAATTGCACAAATGGTACCAAAGTTTGTTACTTTGTTACAAAATCTTTTAATTGTTATAAATTGATATTAAATCTTTCATAAAAATTACAATTTAGTATCAATATTCAATTTTCAGTACTGGAAAGATGATATGACATGTCATATCACTATATTCACATTAAATTTATGTTCTTATAAAAATACACTCAAATGATGACATTTCCAAAAATTAAAAAAAAATAAATTACACAAATAAATTACAAAAAGTAAAATAATATATTCAATTGTTGACATTTTGAGTGTATTTTTATGAAAAAATAAATCTAATATGAATAATAGAGTGATATGACATGTCATATTATCTTTCCAGTACCAGAAATTGAACATTGGTACCATATTACAATATTTATAAAAAATTTGGTACCAAATTGTAACAAAGTGACAAGATTTAGTACCAAATTGTAACAAAGTGACAAGATTTAATACCATTTGTACAATTATCCAATTTTTTTCTTTTGATTCTTTCAAAGCAAGAAGAAAATTCACATCATCGCAATACCAAAAATGTTAAGTGCAAAGAAAACAATTTTTATTTTGTTTGTTAGTTTTTTATTTTAATTGTTCAATTGTTAATTGATTATTTTTGTGGTGCACAAGGTGTCCATCCACATTGTCCAACTAAATTTGAAATAAGTCTAGAAAATTTGTATGAATCAAAATGTTAGCAAGATGTTGTATAAGCGTTGACCTCTGACATAAAAAAGTATATGATTTTTATTTGTATTCAAAATATGACATAGTCTCAATCAAGGTTTTCTAATATGATTTATTTGATAAAATTTTATCAAAAGATTTTAAAGTTTTTAAAAATATTTCATATATTCATTCATTCATTATAATAAACTCACCCTTTTTTTTTTTTTTTTAATCAGTTGAAAGATTTCTCATGATGATCTAGTTTGCAGTTTGGTCAAGAATAAACTCAACAACTGGAAGATTGATAGCGGTTGGTACATAAAATTATTCAGCAAGCAAGTCTAGCAAGGAACGTACAGCAAAAAGAAACAAAAACACAAAAGAAACAACTTAAATTAACCAAAATTACTTGTGAAGTCCTTGAGAAGTTGAAGCTAAAGCACAGTCCGTTGGCTGAAATCCAATTCTTTCATTCTCTAAATCGTAAACAACCTCAAGATTTTGCTGTTGGAAGCTCCCAAACACTCCAGCTGGTCCATAGTCTCCATCATCCATGCTTTGGAATAGCAAACACTTTACCACAGTTGAATTACTTGGAGCACTCATGGCGTAGAAATGATTTGATTGGGGCAGAATAACACTCACATTGTTCAAAAAATGGAAAGTTATTGAAGGGAAGAGATCACTATCTTCATTTGATAAACTATTGTTTGAACATGGAACCTTGTAACAAAGATCAAACCCACTTCTTATTTCAACTTCAGTGGCTCTAGGATAATTAATCTCTGACTTAAGAATGGAAAGAAGCTCCGAATAGAATGGTTCGGGTAAGTGGGTATAAGTGGTTCCTGAATCAATCAACACTCCGCCATTACCTTGTGAATCAAATTCCCTTAAGGTTAAGGGTACTTGAGTTACACTAATATTGCCTATTGTTATAGATTCTAAACCAATGTAGTAGTAATTAGGGTAGATAGGGCTTTTCAACATTGGGGTGAATCGCATGTTATTATCTTGTGAAGAGGATAGTGCTATATCTCCTATGACTAATGGGCTTGAATAATTAGGGTTGTTTGAGTATTTGAAGGCCAAGAAGCAATGAGAGAATCCCTTTTTGAGGAGCCCTAACTGTGATGGAAAAGAAAGGGAACCCCTACCAAATCCTGCGATCCCAATAGGCTCATGATATGTAGAACTAACACATCCAAAACAGAATTTTGGAATATCTCTAGTGACATCCTGTTGACCATTTTCATGAATTCTAAGTGTTTCTCTTGTTAGTGTCCCAATTACAACTCCTCCCGCCCCATAAGTGTATGCAAATGAAGGGCATGGCCTTGGGCAGGTGGCCTTAATAAGGGTGCTAAGTGAGCAACCAACCATAGTGCAAGGATCAAAAGGGTTATCAGAACTATGAATGTCAGTGCAATAAGAGCTACCACAAGAATCTCTGTAAGATGTTGAAGAATGAGAAGGTGAAAAAGCAGGTATTAGCTTACTGTTTCTATAATCATTGCAATCGATGCAGTCGAATGATAGATTGCCACAGGGAACCCAAGTTAGATCACTTCCAGTATCCATGTAGACTTGAATGATTTGTGGGGGTGTACCTATGTTTAGAGATATTAAATAACCATCTCTTACTTCCTTTAATGGCTCCATCATGCTCATGATCTCTAAATGTGCAGGCCTTTTTCTTGAGTATGTGGAAGCTTTTGGAAGAGGAAGAGAAGTCCTCGAATGAGTAAGACCCAGAATTAGATTAGGGTTTCTTTCTTTAGCTAGGGATTGGCTAGTGTTGACAAGTGGATGGAGTAAGAGGAAAAAGAGAAATGGGGTAATTTTGTGGAGTGTTTCCATTCAAGCCTGTATGTATTTTGTTTGGAGTACTAGATTTGGGATAGTGGCATCTATTTATACAAGATAAATTCAAGTAAGAATCGAACTAGAAACTTTTAATAATTTTTTTCAAGTATAATAATAAAAATTAATAGCAACAAATATTATAAAGACTCGACCTGAGGTAACTAACTCGATCGCCATTCACCCAAAAGCTGAATGGTACGAAATGGGGAGTTTATGAGGCTAATTAATGGAATGCTGCATGGATGCTGGATGAAACAAGGGATATTTCTTAGTTTATATTATTCATCCAAATTATTATTATTATTAGATGTACGCTGTTAATTGTTAATTAAATTTTGATTAATTATTTTTTTAAATAAAAAAGCGATTTTTTAAAAAATTATTAAAGAAAAAATTTGTGGACTGCATTGAAGTCACACAAACCATGTGTCCAACACTAGCTGTATACTCCAGTTGGACTGGCGCACGTCTTCTCGAACTACTTGCATGCGTCAATTGGACTGACGCACATCTCCTAAAACTACCATAAATTTATAAATATTTTTAAAATCACCATAAATTTATAAATATAATTTTTAATTAGCCCAATTAAAGAAATATCCCATGAAACAAGCTAGGACAAAATTAGGCTAGGGTTTCGAGTGGGGCGTGTGTGCGTGTGTTTGGGTGGCGCATGAGAGATAGAGAGTGTGTGTGTGTGGATGGATTGTTAATAATAGAAAAAGAGTGGCAAGCAATTCCTTGAATGGAAAAAACAGAGTAATTTACCTTGAAATATAATCGTAACTAATTAAACCTAAACTGAAGTGCGCATGCGTTCTGTATATTCTGCCGTTTGTACTTTGAAGCATTATAAAATTCTTTTCTAACTAATTAAAAAAAGGATATTGTGGTTCCCAAAGTTAGCAAATTTAACCTTCCGTTTTTTACGGCACTAAAAAAACTGATGTGGTATAAAAGATGGGTTTTCATAATAAAAGACGGGTTTTCATAACTTACACTGAATTAGTTTTATCTTTTTCCATACTCTAAACTTCTGATTGCACTAACAATCGTGCCATTTCTAAGCCACTCAATCTCCCGTTTGCTCTCGTCGGTTCATTCTACCTTCCCATAGAATGCTGGTTATTTGAGTTTGGAGAAGATTTTGGTGGTATGGCTATTTGTGGATATGTGATTTCGATTTTTGTGATGATTTCTGCTATGTCAACTTAGTTTTTTTTAATATCGTAACCAGGGATGGATCCACAATGGGGAAACCCTAAAATTCTTTTTATGTCCATTTTAGTCTCTACATAATTTTCTTTTATATATATATAATATCTTGCCCCATTTGAAAAAATCAAACTTAATTGTATATATTTTACTTCTTCATTCCAAATTAATTGACTCTTTGTGGTGTTGTACTTAGATTAAGCAAGCATTAATTATAAGGAAAAAGAGCTAAATAAAACTAAATTATCTCTCCATAGTTATATTCAAAATTGGAAAGATGTATAAAATTTTACAAAACTAATTAATATAGATAAGGTTGATACAAAGATAAAATGGGAAAGAAAAATTAAATATTGAATTGGATATATAAGAATGAAATTTTTTTTATTTGAAAAAGAGTCAATTAGTTTGAAATGGAGGAGCATGTAGTAAGTTATTAAAAAATTGAATAAAGAGATTATTTTGTCTTTTTTAATTTTATTTAATGTTTTTCCTTCTTTCATTTTTATCTTAAACCTTTAATTTCTTCTTCCTCACTCACTTTTTTCTCTCTTACTTTCTTTTTTTCTAATGTGCGTCAAATCTATAAATTTTGCTTTCCTTTATTTTTCAGGTGTTTGTAGAAGGCATATGGACCACATAAAAAAATAAATAAATTGGCAAAAAGTGAAAATTTGTTACATAGAAAGATACTTTTATAGAATTTTCAAGTTTTCTAAAAAAAATCAAAATGAAAACTAAAAATTAAACTTTGTGTTTACTTTGGCTATTTTCAAAAAAAAAAAAACTCACTTAAAACTATTTTCACTATTTTTTATAATTTTAAAAGAAAAAGTAGAAAACAACTTTTTATTGTTTTCCATCATTTTCTTCAATAAATTTATTTTGAAAACCGCGTGTTTTCAGTTTGAAAACAGAGTTTTTGTGTACGGCGACTTCTTACTTTGAGTTTATTTATATGGAAAGAAAACAATTCATGCTTTGGTCCATGTGGGAAGTTTTTCGGCACAAATTAAGTATAATGAATGATACTATATTTTTTTAGGGCTTGTGGTGCACCCGATATAAATTATACTTGATGTTTTAAGACCATTGGATTATCAATTTTTAATCTCAACCATTCATTATCAACGGATGAGATTAAAAATTTATAATCCAATAATTTTAAGATACCTAGTGTAAATTACACCGGGTACATCTTAAAAATTCTTTTTTTTTCTTTTGAAAACCACGAGTGATACTATTTTTGTATCCCAAATTAATGAATACATGAAATAATTGGTAATATTTCAGTAAAAAAATAATTGGTAATGTATATATATATATATATCAAATAATATTCATTTATTAATAATAATTGATAATATATAAATAATATTATGAAAATTTACAATTTTTTAAATTGAATATATTTTTATAAGTTTAGATATATAAAATAAATTTATATATAGATAAGTGAATATATTTTTTGTTTTCAAAGTTAAAAACCAAATTTTATAAAAAAAATAAGGGAACATATTTTTCATTTCCAATAAATGGAAAAAAAAATTAATTTCTAATAAGTAAATACATTTTACAAATTTTCTATGGAAATGAAAAGTTTGCATTTTCTTTGAAATTTGAAAAGTGAAAACATAAAATAATTCTCCAAAAGTAAATGCAGCCTATATTTTCTCATTTGTAAAGTTAGTTTTTAAATTTTTTAATATGTTTTTCTTTTTGGCATATTTTTTTAATTATATCAATTATGAATGTTAGTATACAAAATGTGAATATTTGATTATAAATTGAGGATTGAAATTTAGTTTTTAATTTGCTTTATTTTTTCAAATTTAGTTTTCAATGTATATAATATCTTCTTAAAGTCATCTTTTAACTATAAAATTTATAAGATATGTTTTTTTGTATATTTTGTAAAAATTGGATATTAAATTCATGACATTTTATCTTTGTCATGACTATTTTTTTTGATAGGTATACCAATTGAACTAATCTCAATTAATTTTTTTTAATATTTGAAAGTCTTATATTATTTACTAGTACAATTTATTATATAATAACTTGTCTTTTCTATATATCAATTATCTTTATATAATTTTTAACCTATTATTAAATTAAGTTTGCCCCACGGTAGAAAAATTCTAAATCTATCCCTAATCGTAAGAGGTAGAAACTACAAGATCTTTTTTACAACCAAAAAAACTCACACCTAAAATTTACCAAAAAGTAAAACCAGGAGGAAATATTTTGTATTTTTCCCTATAATACAAAAGTAATTTTAGACGGTTTTGGACTGATTGGAATTCAATAGGACATTTTCTGCAAATATATCCTTAAAAGGCCCAGGCAATTAGTGACGTCCAACTAGTTCCATTATTTAATGTCTTCATCTAGTGGAAAATTTGGAAACATATAAAAGATGATTGCGCCGCACATATATACAAAATTAGACATGGAAATTGAGTTAGTGGTAATCATGTTAATTTGATGGAATGGACTGATTAATTATGACAGAACACAAGTTAATTAATTAATTATTAAGTGCAGTTATCGTCGGACCAAATCCGTCTTTTACGTATTAATCGCTTACATGGATATGACACAGCAACATTGGCAGATTAACGTCAACTCATCAAACAGTTGTCTGACATGTCAATATTATCACATGGGAATCATAATTATTTCTACACACTATACCAACATTAATTTATCTTTTTATTTTATATAATACCAAAGTACTAATATATTATAAGTTAAAAACTGTGAAATATGTACTTAGTTAAAGTAAGATATTGGAAGATGACAACTATCATTAATTTAATGTCTCCAATGTAACATACACGATTTCCCGATATTCTGGTTTGAATCAAAGGGTTATCTTAACTGCCATTATGTGTTTTTTGTTTCTTATATTATTTCTTAAACTTTTGATTAAAATGCACAAAAAGCTATAAAAAAAGAAACTAAAACATTTTTTCAATAAATAAATTAAAAAAAAAAAAAGCCTAACATGTTTCTAACCTTTTCTTAGCAATTAAATTCAAACTATTTCAATTTTTTTTAATTGAAACTCTATCTATTTTTAATTAAAGTTAAGACAAAATTTTAACATGATATTTAGTTTGTAATACCGTTACATATAACATATACAAAACTCATTATACGAGAAAGTGTTAGATGTTTATCAACTATTAATTCACTAACTCTTATCTCTTGTTTTTTTAATCCTTTAGCCATAAACATATCATATAATTTTTTTTTTTTATATTATATCCATTATGTAACAATTTAATTGAAACATGCATCCATATTTATAACTGTAACTATAAAATCTTAACTCATGGCTAAATACGCCTAAATTATTACAACCGTTCATGATCCAATATCAATAATAATTAATAAATATTTAAATCCATAATCTTATCTTAATATCCAACTATCCCAATGCATGAGCATATAAAGAAATGCATGTAAAATAGAAGTCAACTCTAAATTTGAGATACTCTGACCAGCTCAGACTTCTCAATGTCAACTTCTTCTACTGCCACAGATTTGTGTGCAGAAAAACTCATACACTAAGCTATTGAAAGCTTAGTGGTACATATAATCATATAAATTCTTTCATACATACTATAAATATTATAGCATACAGATCATGATTTAAAGCATTTTCATAAGTTTCAATTCACATCAATCATGTTCATGTGATCATGTCAAACAATACATTAAGGAAAGTAACGTAGTTGGTAAGCGAAAGTCATTTCCTGTATTCATGTAATAATAGTAAACTATTACTTATTCCGTTTATTCATATTATTGCCCAATGACTCAATACTCAGACTACCGGATACGAGATGTGAATATGAACACTCTTAGTGCTGGAGCCTCCTTATATATCCACCTGACCATGACTATTTGAAACTGTGACTAAGTCGAGTGCACGCTCAGAGTTGGGACCAACTTGACTGAATAATAATAGATGCTAACAAGGAGGGATCAAGGGCGCTCTGGGAGCTAGGGCTACCTTACTCGAATATAAACACATGTAAACAACCTATGGCACCGCAAATAACCTTGAATGACATGCCATCTATCATAGAGTAAGGGCATTATAGTTATTTCTACTTTTTTCTTTAATTGCATGGATCGTATCATGTGAGTCATATAAAGAATATCATGATATAATATGTCAACATGAATAACATAGCACATCATTTTATCAATTGTAATTTCCATAATAATCCATAATTCCTAACTCATATAGAGTCATCCATGTGTCATAACATATACATATGTTCTTCATGTCATATCATAGCATATATATATTAATGTATATATCTCATTAACATCATGTCCATCACCCTCCATAAAAGTGTGTTAGGTGTGCCACAAGTGTGCCTTGGCACACTGTAGCATGCTACGGTGTGCGATGGAGTGTTGTGGCACGTCGTGGCGTGCCAACTCTACATCATACTTTTATCAAGCACGAAATTCCTTTTGCTATCGCGAAAGCCGCAATATCAGCATATTGCAAATCACGTTTTTGCATGCCAAACTCCATTTCTTTCGATCCACAAGCCATAAAACATATTTATAGTCCAGAACACCATTATCAACATGCTATAATTTGTTTCATGCTTTCTTACCATTTAATATGACATTAATAGATTATTCATGCATTTAACTCATAAAATCGATTTCAATCCATCTAAATCAATAACCATGGCATATGACAATAACATACAACTTAGAATATTCATTCAATATCAGAAATTCAAAAATAAGTGAACAAATATGATTAAATATCATTTTCCCTCTGTTAGGTGGTCGTTTCCACCTTCTATGTTGGTCCCTAGCACAAATAATATGAACTAAGGATCACAAACCGATCCACCATGATATGTTGTAAAAAAAAACTCATATCGAAATCGAAAACCTTAACTTTAAAACGATAAAGACCAATCAAATGAAGCTAAGATTAATAGGAGGTCGTAATATTTACTGAACCATGTTTGAAAATCAAGAATAGATATGGAGAATCTTGATCTCTAAGTCTGTTCGAACCAAAACAAGTACTCTTGTGTAAAAACCCCAAAACCCTTGATTCATCCTATTAAAACCAAACTCAAATGTATTTTTCTTGTTTTTAATCAAAGGAGAACCAAAGGGAAAGGATGAAGGAGTTCTTTAAGTGTTCTTTAATTATTGATTTACCCTTCATATACCACATTACTTCTAGGCCCTACTGCATGGACGTTACATAGTTATGGTCCAAAAGTCCAATATATAGACTCAAAAACTAATAAAGCTTTACAATTTACGATGGATTTTGATATAAAAAATCTATTCGTAACTGATGGAAGCAAAAGCAATTTTTGGATTGAAGGGAGCTCTAGTCTCAGTCAAAAGTAGAGATTTCAAAAAAATTTCCTATGACCGAAACATACAAACATATTTTGTATGACATATAAACACACTTTGTATGTTAACCTTGAGTATTTATCCATAATTTTTACAAATCATATTTTGTAATTTTTATGCATAATATCCATTTGTCAAGATCATGTCATGATTTTTAGAACAAAATGGAAAAATAAAAGGTTAAGACATACCTTTTAGAACAGAGTTCAACAAAATACAAACCCAGCAAAAAGACCAAAAACTTAGTTGTCTTTGATGAGACTCCTTTGCTAGTCAAAGTTGTATGATTACTAAAATTCTCCTTTTACTTTTAAAAACTAGAGGACATCTAATTTCTGTCTAATTTTTCTTATTTTCTTTCTTCTTCCTTCTCTCTTCTTTCTTCTTTCTTTTTCTCTCTTATTCTTTCTCCCTTCTTGCCTTTCATGTTATTACCTATTTTCTCCACTCTTTCTTCTTATCTCTTTATTTGCTTTGAGGTTATCCAACATCACATGGCAAAAGACAAATAGTATTAATAGCAAGGCAAGGCATTAAAGGTTTAATGCATAGGATAGATATACTTTATATTATCCAATCATAGCTTAGCAAGAGGCAAAAATATATTAGTTGCACATTAACAACTTAATGCAAGGTGGCATCTAAATATAGAAGGAAGATAGAAGAAGTAATGCCACAATAACCATGATAATTACTTCAATATACCATAGTGGTCAATTTAATTAACAACTTAATTAAATTATAATAATTTTAATTAACAGTTTAATTAAAATTATATAGGAGAAATAGTTAAAATTAATCAATATTAATTTTAACTCAAATAATATAAGTGATCATTTCTAATTTAATTCTCAATTAAATTAATCCCCACATCATAAATATTGACTAGCCAAACAAATTAATTTGGGTGTGACTTATAAG
>CATIWF010098896.1:0-66384 GCA_949630135.1 Balakata baccata
AAAAAAATATTGAATTGAAGAAATAAAAAGAAAAAATGGATTCATGACAATCACATTGTAGGCAAAATTATTGAATAAAAGACCCACAATTAATCTTGTCAGTCGATAAAATGATAATTGAGATATCGGCATTGTATACAGCTCGCCAAATTGTCAATATTTACGTGGATCAACATTTCTCCATTCATCATTCTGCTTACTAATCCACAGATTAATTTATTCATCAAACTCAAAACATTAATAACAAAATAACAATGATAATATAGTCTTCCTTTTTTTTTTCTTTTAAGAAAAAAACATTATTGTAGAGGCGAGCCCAAAACTTCTCACTTTTATTATAAATAATTCAGAGTCGGTGTATCGATTGAGATAATCCCGATTCACGATAACAGTCCTTGTTTTTGCATAATTCATAATACAAAGTTCTGTCAATCAACTCCTTAATTTTGTTTTTGCATTACAACATCTCTCTACATTTTAAAGCTATCTTTCAACTTATCATTCTTCCAACCTGTTATTATATATATATTCTTATTTTATAATATAAATATAGGGTTGCTATCAAAATGATATATACTCCAAATATTCGTGATCTTTAAGCAAAAATGAGTTTGATCGCCAATACTTGAAAACAAAGTGAATCTAATTAATTAGCATAAAATTAAGTAATAAAAACAATATTGGAGTTGCATATTTAATTTTTACTCGAAAACAAAGACACGTTTCGATTATTGTTTAGTTGTCAAGAAATAATCAATCACAACTATGAATTGGGTATCAATCTAAGATTCAACACAAATGGCCTACCATAGATAGATTTAGAAATAAGGCGCAGTAGAGTTGAGTTGGCATATCGGTGAACTCATGTGTAATAATATGAAAAAAAACAGGGGATGGGATACTGGATTTTGATTGGTTGAGTTGTGTTTGTGGGACCCACTTGTTGTAATGCCAAAACCAAAATTATTGGGGACCAACTTTTTAATTTGTGTGGTGGGTGGCATTACAAATTCACCAAATTAGAAGAATTTGCCATCCTCCACTGCCGTCTCTGGGGAGATAAAACTCTTTTTTTTTTTTTTTTTTTGTCTTACATTATTTATAAGAGAAATGCTAATTGTCTCAATATTTTTTCTTGTAAAATATTTCAATTAGTATAAAATATTTGTACTTTTATTTTAAGTTGGATAAACTAAATAGGTGAATGAATGTAGTACCTATATTTTATGCTAATTGAGAAAAAAAATATAGGAACATGTAACATTTCTATATTTATAATTAAGTTTGTTCCTCATTAAGGAGAACCCATGCATTTAAAAAGTTAATTATCATTTCTGCAGAAATTATTTATTATTGAGAATGGTATGAATCCATAGAATCGGACTTAATAATTGAAAATATATATATATATATATATATATATATATATATATATTTTTTTTTTTTTTTTCTTTACTGCCCCAAAAGATGTCGATGAATTGTTCATTAAAAAAAAAAAAGAATTCTTATAAGGTATTTTCCACATATTTTGATACAACATAAGCAGTTGATGTAGATTATTCAAAAAATAAATTTATTGTTTTAAAATAACTTAAATTAAATTGAAATTAATTTCGGAGTTAATTTCACTTACGGTCACTAAATTTTACTCTTATTGCAGTAAAATCATAAAAAAAAAAATTTTCGTCCCACAAAAGTCACTAAACTATATTTTCATTTCACTAAAGTCATTTCCAGCTAGTTTTCTATGATACATCAGCTATCGCGTTAGATTTTCGGTAATACGTCAACTATCATGTCAGATTTCTGATGACATATCAACTACCATATCAGCTTTCCGATGACATTTGAAATTTGGTTGAAAGTGACTTTAGTAGAATGAAAACATAATTTTTTGATAAAAAAATATTTTATAATTTTACTGTAATAAGAGTAAAATTTAGTAATCATAAATAAAATTAACCTTTCACTATAGTTATAAGTCTTTATTCTATCCTTCAAACTTTCGACTTGAAATTGTCTCTAACAAGAATATATATATAGCTATTTTGTGTAGAGAAGATTAGTAGATTACGGTTAAAGCGTAACACAGAATTCAGGGAGCAAATTAGAGACTGATGTATGTGGAATCACATGCAACCTATGATAATAATTAAATAGAAATAAAGATTAATCAGGGCTTGTTCTTATACTGTTGTATTATGCCAGTGGATTCTCAAAATTAAAAAGCATAATAATAATAAATGAGAAATAAACAATATACTGCTATATATCCATCGTTATCAAATCGTAAAATAGTGGCAACAATATGTGCAATCACATGCTCTAGATGCTAATACTACTACCCTATGAACAATATTGAAGATAATAGGGTTTGCTTTTGCACTGTTGTTACTTTCCCAACTGAAATTCTTTAACATTCAGTTGAAAACGGTCGACTTTGGCTGATTGTGCCAAAGGTTCAGTATTTTGTGTTTAATTCTCTCTTTTTTTCATTTTTTTTTCCTAAGAAAAATACATGTCTAAGTTTTCTACGATTCCAAAGCTTGTTTGAGTTGATCTAAGAGCGTAGAGATGAATTGATATGAAACTCCTTTAATTTAATCAGATCGATATCTCGAATTTTAATTCTAAATACAACTACCTTAAATACTTTTCAATGCAGTATTTTGTCACTCTTTAAAGTACTATATACACTTTGGATTAATCACACTAATTCTGAATACCATATAAAAAGGACTTGTTTAAGTTGGTAGTCAAATTTGAGGATGGAATTTTCTCTCAGAACTTGCATATTACATATAGTTTATGCATAATGATTAGTATCACCGTTAAATTTTGAATATAGAAATGATTAAAATTTTAGAATAGATTAGGTGAGTATAATAATAGAAATTTGATTTTTAATGAGCCTATCATAGCCAAAAGTGCAGTCTACATCATCACTGAGCTCCAAGTAGTAAAATGATGTCAGTCTCTGCTTAACTTTAATGGGCACACATGTGTGAAGCTTATTTTAATTTGCTAGTTGATAAACAAACCATAATCTAAAATCTGCTAAGATGTTTGAGTCCAAAACTACACCTCCTAACAAATCATTTGCTTAAAGGGAAATCACATGCCAGGTAATCAATGGCTGCCCACCTGTTTGTTTTCTTCTGCTTAATTAAGAGCTTAATTACTTGCAAATATGCATGAAAGATTATGGAAAGAGAGATGATCTATGAGGTTTTCTGTAGTCACATTTCCATGCAATAGAATAATATACTTAAAAAACACAGTCCTTAACACACAAGGAATAATATAATAAAAATATAAAAGCAACTATATGTCACTAACAATGCTATTTCTATCAATTGATATTTTGTATCCAATAATATATATTCTTCTGTAAGTAGAAATCAGAATATTTTTTTTCTTGTATGATTAATTTTGCTAATTAAAAAAAGGGTTTTGAGATTAACAGATAATAAGGATTAGCATATGGGGTCTAATTCACTGTTGATTGCTATTGCAATGAGTTCGTCCTAATTCTGATTGATTGTGATGCATAATTATTTTTTTAAGCCCCTAAAGAAACCTTAATTTAATATTGTTAGAAGATTATGCATAATTATATGATGTAAAAGGTCTTAATTACTTTATTAAAATCTCATATAATCATTCAATAGAAGGGCTCACCAAGTCCTGTCACCCCAGTTGAGTGGCATATTCTTCTTGATGCTTCTTTAAATATCACTTTCAGAGATTCCTCTGCCCTATCTCCTGATGTATTAGTTCTTGATTTATTTTTCTTTTTTCATTTTCATATCCTTAGCCCTACAAAAAAAAGTATTATTGGCTTAAATTAATAGAAATGAAATTATCAGAAAACAAAGTCCTGGAATTTTTAATTGCACAAGAACATTATTTATAGAAATATTTCATTTAGTTTTTTCCAAAATTATAAAAAAAACCAAAAGAAAAAAGAGAAAGAAGGAACCTGCTATGTTACAATATACGGTTGGAAAAATCAAACACAGGATAATTTAACAGCAATAATAATAAATCAACCAAACAAATCTTGAAAAAGTATTGTTTTAATTATATTAGTGGTTTGGACCTATCAAGGGAAAAAAAAACCCTTAAATTTGATCGTTCCTAGACATGGTCAAATTATCCTCAACATAAAAAAATGAAAAAAGTTATCCGTATCTTCGTATTAGAGGGAAAGAGTGATGACAAGAAGAAAGTGCTCATGCCAAAAGAATCAGAATGCCCTATCCCAGTGTAAATATACACCACAAGAGACACAGCAACTGATATCCTACGAACCTATCAACAACTAACATCCTATTAATTTAAATTATCAATTTAGCACTTTTTGCTTTGGTTGTTAGAGATTGAACAGATAATAGCTATACTAGAAGATAGAACCAAACAGTCCTCAACCTAATTGGTCCACTCCACGAAACAACAGAATTGAATGATATCCAAGTTTAAACAGGACAGGGACACTATTGTCATGCCAAACTTTTTATATGGGAAGAAAGCTTGCCAACTTTCCTAAATCCTAATAAATAGAAAATTGTTTTAATAGGGACTAGTCATGTATATCAGTTATTGGTAAAAAAAACCAATGTTCAGCTTTAATCTATTCAAAGTTGTGATAGTCTAGAAGTCCATTTAACAGGTATGAGCTTTGTAAATTCATTTAGAAGTGAAAAATAAATATTAAAGATAAAACTACTGGTAGTTCTTTGGTGGTTTAAATTCAAATGCTTTGGTTAAATTTCATTATATAATCACATAATCACTTTCTTGCTGAGTAAAAATAATATTTAATCCTTAGTACCTTAAAGACACGTAATTTTCAACCTTTTGAGGTAAATTGTGACCGGTGGTTTGCAGTGGCCTTCCTAATCTATAATTAATTTCTACTCATAATTAAGAGCAGTACCAAACAATGATATGCGGCATATGAATGCTAACTTGAGCCTTCGGTTTAGGGCATTCAATATATTTACAAAGCCCATTGGCGACATGGGCCCTGATAATTTATACTTCACTAAGGTGCTGGCTTATAAAGAACTAACTTAAAAAATCAGCTGACTGTTGATATATTGTACACCAAGATGGCAAATTTATGTGCAAAATCATTTGAAACTGATATTGGCATGACCTCTTGCCTATGGCGAATGACAGATCCTATAGTCATAGCAATCAACAATTTAAAACATATCTGTCAAAAACTTATATGAAATATCAAATGTTTTAGGGATGTTGACAAATTTGCTTACGAGGACACCAACATTGATCAGAAGGGAGACATGTTTATCCTTCACTTTCCACCATGGATAAGAGTAAGCACTGCATAGAAAAGTAGTAAAGTTGGTTAAAAGTTGTGAATAGCAACACACCAACACATGAAATGCATTATTGTTGTTTAGTCTATCTACAAAATAACTCTGCTAGTATAGATCCAAAACCAATAATCATATCATATGCATCATAAATAATACACACACAAGAGAAAATGGGAACAATTGCCAGTTAAAATCACCTGGGTGGTTCCCATTATCAACATCAACAATGACCGCTATTTTTTCATGACACCAAGGTGTACAAGACCTTACGCATCTTATCCTAAAATAGAGTCACATTATCAACATTGATGTTCACATATAAGCTTGAGGGAATGCAGCTGATAATAAAATGGTTCTTAACATATTGAACCTAGATAGCAAAGACAAAAGAAAACTTACTGTATAGGTAAATTGACATTCATAAGTCACAACACTTACAAGCTCTTGATGGTCAATGCTAGATTCTAGTTTCACATCAATAACATGAGTTCTAAACCACTCAAAAACTTCAAGATCACCTTGCTTTTTTTTCCCCCTTCCATTCTTTAACATCATGGTCGATCTGCAGATAGAGCATTCGTGAGAGAAGTTAACTCATAGAAGGCAGAATTTTTAAACAAGGAGTATGGTGTAATTGCATTTTTATTGAACAATAGAGGCAAACAAATATAACAAGTGGATAGCCATTCAGCTGCAAAATGAAAACTAAAACTAAACAAATGCTTCAAACTAAAATCATAATGCCTATATAAGGCATCCTGCAAAATCTGGCTGATGTCAATAATGCAATCAACTAACCTGGCTCAGATAGTCATCTATAAACATTATATCATGATCATCTTGTCTGTATTTAGTTTGAAAATATGCAATAGTTTCTCTCTCCTCAAAGACCGAAAAAGGGAATAAATCAGAACGTAAATCAATTGTTAAGATGCACATTATTTAACTAAAACAACGAAGTAAAGGCACTAACATAGATCACAGTCCAAAAGATTACATCGAAACAACCAGGCAAAGGAGCTAAAGATACAACACTAAGTGCAGCTTACAGTTACTGGAGAACACGATGAAAAATAAAAGAAATTGCACTGAAAGCTAACAAAAGCAGAGAAACATGTAGAATATAAAAGAAAGAAGCTCAGGTTTCAACCATATAAGCAAGCTCCATTTTGCTCTTGGCTAACTTATGAAACTCTTCATATATCATAGACATGGAATCATACCTCGAATTGTCTATCTACTTGCGTTCTGTCCTTCACACAGCTATAAAATTGTGACGTAAAATAAATGGCTTAATTGAGACCTGAAATTACAATCAGCAGACAGAATAATAAAGATAACAAAGAACATCAAGTGGAAATTGTTTCATACGATTCGGCAGCATTTGTGTGTTTCTACCGAAAATCAACTCGATTGAGCTAATGCAAGCCGAATCCAACTTAGTCGGAAGATTGAAAACTCCAGGTTCGGAAGGAATTGGAAATTTTTTTTTTAAATAATAATATATAATGAATGAAACAGAATACAAAGAAATAAACCTTGTCTTGTCAATGTGGGGAAACTGAGATCGCATTAGGCGTAGAGCCACCAACGTATCACTGAATGTAAGATTCTGCTCTTCATAGGTGAAAGTTGATCCCCCAAAACTCAATTAATTTAAAAGAAATAATCGCGAAATCCATTTCACATTACTTTAGATAACGAGAAAAAAGAAAAGATTAAAAGTGAATCTACCAAGTGATAGATTTTGATCAGGGTAGCTAGTTTCAGCTCCTATCTCTTCTTCTTTGATCATTACAATTTTTTATTTTGGAGCAGTAAAATTAGAATTTTATATATTGTTATAAAAAGATTATCACTCATTAATTTTGACAAGTTATCAGCTAGAAAATTTATTTTTTTATAGATTTATTGGATTGCAATAATATCACAACTCTACTATTAGTTAACTCTAGCCATATTTTTTGACGAATTGCAGAAAAATTATCACTGATGATATCACAACACCACCATTAGTTACATCTAGCTACATTTTTCTACAACTCATCAAAAAATGTGGCAAAAAATAATTACTGATAGAGTTGTGATGCCATTATAACCAGACAAATTTATAAAAAATGAATTTTCTGGCTGACAACTTGTTAAAATTAGTTAATAATAGCTTTTCTACAATAATTTATAAAAGTGTGATTTATATGCAAATAATACGAAATTCAATGATCATAAATATAATTAACTCTGAAATCTGATGCATGTTTTTCTTCATCTTATTGCGCAAACGGAAATCCCTAATTGTAATAACAAGTTATGTTCGTTCACGCCCTTTATTTTTATTTTTATTATTATGTAATTCAATATAATTCACTAATACTGTTTTGAATTTCAAAAATTATACAATTTGTCTTTTCTATTTTATTTCTATTAAAATATATAATTTTTCTATTAAATTTTAAAGTATTTACGGTTAAAAAGAAACAATATTCTATTTTACTCAAAAAGATATCAGTACGATATATCAAACTTCATAAAATATTAGTATAATGTATCAAACTTAGAGCAATAGATCAAATTTCAGAAGATAAATAATAATTTTTTTTTTTATCATTTTAACACAATCTAACATATTTTTGATAAAAAATTTAATAAAAAAAATGCATTAATAGATTATAATAAAACAGAATGTGATATAATATGTAAAGCTCGAGGAAATAAATAATAATCCGTCTACGACAACACTTCAAACGACACGCCGTGGCATGGTTTCCCCTCTTCGACTGGTATTGTCAAGGATTTTGTGAATCTAGTGTTAATTTTCAATACAATAATTTGCAATCAAAACTCCTTTCATGTTTGTTTAGCGACTCAAAGACTTATATAAATCAAAATTATTTTTATTTCTATTTGCTATATATAGTTTGGCTTTTACTTCTGGAATTTTTCTTTTATGAACTTTCTTTATCATTTGTTCAATTTGAAACGGAGAATCTTAAACGGCTAAAAAATTAAATCATCACAAGAGAGAAATTACATGCATTTCAACCATCCAACAAAAACTGGTTACAACGTCTGTGGCCATATAAACTACATTTCATTGCTATAGAAAGGTATAGTAGAAAGCCCATGATAAGATTCCTCAGTACTTTGGAGGTGGCTGCAGGGTCGGCAACAATCCAAACCGCTTCTTCAGAAGAACTCTTTGCCTTGAGTACTTGTCATCTGGAGAGAAGCGAGCTGCAACGAGGAACAAAAACAAACGGGTACAATTTCAATGTCTAATATGCAGAAACGATAGGTAACCCACTAATAAGGGCTATAGCTACTTCTCTTCACACACTAAGGCATTTATGACAAGCAAGGAAAAATAGAAATAGTAAAATTCACCAAATGCCTGCTTAACCATTTAATACCTAATCAGTCAAATGTACACAATCCAACCCCAAAAGGATATATCAAATTTCAAATCATCAGTCAGGGCAAAGATATCCTTTGGATGTGAAAATTATCACAAGAAGGTAAAAAAAGATAGCAACAATGACAATTTGATTCAAGTTGCAAGAAACAACGATAGAAGCAATATCAGGTTCAGGAAATCAGATAGTAACAAATGGAATCAAGTAATAATAACTATGGGTGATGAAACACAATTCAAACTATTGTTAGGAATGGTATTCAGTACCAAGTAACAAAACAACCGCGCTCTTCTTTTCAATCTCATTGTTAATGACATTCACAAAACAAGCACCAGAGACTGTAAAAGAAATGAATAGGCTAGATACCACTGTTAACTCTTCAACTTAAATAAAATACTAGAAAACTAAAGATAATAGGGAAATAGTTACACATAAGGTGGCATGATTTTTTCATTGCTGCAAATAATGATGATACCCATTCTCATTCACAAAAGAGAAATGGGGATAAAATCATGAATAAGACATTAAAAATCAAAGTAAACAAGCTCAAAGTAAAATTGACTAAGATGATGTAGTACCTGGATGAGCAGACTGGGTGGCCAGCCCAAGTGGCGATTCCTTCTGCATGAAAAATAGCAATACAACATGAATAAAACAAAATTACAAGAAGAAAAACAACAGCATTAGACTATTCAATACAATAGAAACCAACGAACGCTAAAAAGATCTATTCATATTCATAATAGCATATGCCACAAAATAATTGTTAAATATGTTTTGAAATGAAGCAAAGAAAGAAAAAGAAAGGGACAAGATTGAGAGAGACAGAAAAGAAAACACAATCATCCATTGATAACAGAGCAATTTTGTGGCATGAGCTACACCAAGCAGGGATAAAAGGAACAAAATGAAAAACAGAACAGAACTGTCAACAATCCGTCAGTAAAAACATTGTGCCACATAAATCATCGTAAAATTGAGCTCAATATGCTGTCTTCAACAGCAAATGACGAATTTTCATGGATTTCAAAGGCCCCAGTTAAGAACTTAAAGAACCAAGAAAGCAAGTGCCTTCCCAAAAATTTCCACTTCTCACTTCAATTCAAATTATCAAACCGTCAAAATGACATATTGTTAATGACAGTCGCATAACAAATTGAAACGACATACCTTGGTGGTGTATACCTTGTCACCGTTCTCGTTTATGTAAAACTGAAGATACATTGTAACTCCTCTTTAACCTGTTTAAATCAATAACCAACATCAAAAGTTCCAAACTCCAAATTCACGAGCCTCAATCAGCTAAAAAGCAAAGAAAAGAAAAATCGAGCACATGTTCACAGGTTGAATATCAAAACCTCAAATCTCAGTCGATTGCAAAAAAAAGAAAAAATTATAATCTTGTACCACCTAACTAAGAACAAGAAGAGTGCAACAAGACTATTGTGAAGGACAAACGCCAGTACCGCGGCAGAAATACGATGATGGATGGTCGATGCAGATGGGGTTAAGAGGAAGAAGATTAGGGTTTTTGGTTTTTCATTTTATAGACTCGAGTAGTAGCCCAGCCCAGATGTTGACTGGGCTACAGGCTAAAAGGGCAAATCGGTAATTAAAACAAATATCTCTCCGTCATTACAGTTGACCAATCGATAACTCTTCGAGCCCACGTCTCTGCAATTCTGATTCTTTCTCAATCTGTCATCTTTCTTGTTCACATTTGATACAATGCCTTCACCTTCCAAAGTTTGAGAATTTTCCCTTACAAATCCAGCACAAGATTGTGTAGATATCTCCATATTTGCCTCCTCACTTTCCTTTGTAATTTCGCTAGAAGGAAAGTTATCAAAAGGAAACGACATGTCGTTTGAGGAGGATGAAGAATCCATAGAGCACACCCTCCTGGTGGTCCGTGAGGTTTCCGTCTACAAAATCCCTCCTCGTTCCACCTCCGGCGGCTACAAATGCGGGGAATGGTTACAATCCGACAAGATCTGGTCTGGTAGGCTTCGAGTTGTGTCGTGTAAGGATAGATGTGAGATCCGGCTGGAGGATCCTAACTCCGGGGAGCTGTTTGCGGCGTGTTTTTTTCATCCTGGTCAGCGGGAGAACTCGGTCGAGACGGTGCTCGACTCGTCCCGATATTTCGTGCTTAAGATCGAGGACGGGAGAGGGAAGCATGCATTTATCGGGTTAGGGTTTAATGAAAGAAATGAGGCGTTTGATTTCAATGTGGCGTTATCCGATCATGAGAAATACGTAAGGAGAGATCACGAGAAGGAAAGTGGGGAAACCAGCGAGAGTGAAACTCACATTGATATACATCCTGCTGTAAATCAAAGATTGAAGGTATGCCCTTTATAAAATTTCCTTTTTTTTAAAGATCCAATCATTTACAATAGCAGAATCCGTGCATAGATTCAAAATGACCTGTCTAAAATTCTCTGCTTCTGTCTATTTCTATTCCATGTGGCCAAACTGTTGAAACTGGAGTATTTGGAGTTGCATTGGGTTGACAGATCAATAGCTGATTGATTGTATTTCAGATTTAAACAGTTGGAGAATTCGTGGTTATGAACTTTAGTTTCACTGATTTGTTGGGTTTTGAGTTGAAATGGTGATGTGCAAATTGCACCCAAACAAGTTCTCTTTTGTTTCATGATTTTTTGCTGTTTATGATGGTTTAATTGATGATCTAGAACTTAAATGAGTCTCTTATTAGTGTCTTATTTTGTTTGATAGGTGCTCTCAATAGTCTATTAATTTCATCAGCTGTATTTAGGGTAATTTACCAATACAGTCCTAAGATTTCGATGAATACGCTAGTTATTATTTTCATTTTGGAAATGCATTATAAAATCCTTAGGTTTAGATAAATATACTAGTTAGTACCTTCCGTTATTTTTTATTAGAATATTCCGTCAGTCAACTAAAATATTCTGTTATTGAACTAGAAAAATACTCTTATTTATTTTTTGATAATTTGACATTTTATTAATTTAAAAAATACAATATTTAAAAAAATTGACAAATTTGATATTTTGGTATCAAGTTGATAATACTGAATTACTATAGAGTGTATTAAACCAAATATGAGAGATTTCATAATATATTTCAAAAAATAGAGGGACCAATTAGTATATACAACCAAACTTGAGGAGGTTATAGTAATTTACCCTTGAATTTGTATGGGTTTGAAATGCTAATTGTTTTCATATACAGGAAGGTGAAACCATCCGTATAAATGTGAAGCATAAACCATCTAGTGGAACAGGAATGCTTTCAGCTGCAGGGCTGTCAGGGGGTGTTTCTGGAACCGGAAAGCCTAAAGCTTTAGGCATTGCTCCACCACCAAGCGGAGCTGGAAAAATTAGGTCACCATTCCCACCCCCTCCAAATGATCCAGCTGCAGCACGAATGACTGCAACTAATCACAATTTCAGTAATAGAGCACCCAGAGAAAATACAAAGCATCCATCTGATCCTTTATCGGATCTTTCTCCACTTGAGGTATGCTTCATAGTTTTTATAGCCTAATCTTGTCACTTATTTGCTGCATAATATATTTAAATGACAGCTTGAACAATGACATTGCATTGCTCATCTATGCAAGCATTCGATTTACATTTTCTGTTAGATAAATCCTTTTTTTTTTTTTTGGATGCATCACGTATATAGAAGTTCATTGCTGTTGATATTTGCAGAGGAATCTTCCTTCGGCAACATCAGGATCAGCAAAGACAACTGCATCTGGGTGGTCAGCCTTCTAGTTGTTTGAGGCGTAGGACCTGAGTTTCATTGATTGAGCATGGGACCTGAGTTTCATGTTTTCTTCCCTTTTTTTTTTTCAAAAGAAAAGTATTGAAAACGAACAATATAATTAAGAAAAGTAAGAACACAACCAAGTAAGTTCATGTTTGGAAAATATTGTGTAATGGAATACACTAATGCTTCCTTCTCTAACATGAACTTTGAAGGTTATTTTCATATATATGAGAAAAGTGAATTATGTTGTGTCTTCATTCTGGCTGGCCGGTGTGTACTGGGTCTACTGACTCAAGTTGACATGTAGCCTACACTGTGTTCCATTTTTTCCTGTTGGCGCTGGAGCAGAACGTTTGTATTTGTGCTTGTTAAGTTGAGACCATTCAATTATTTACGTCTTGTGATTCCCGAGCAGACATATATCCAGTTAACTGTAGATAACCAAAGCAACAGGTGGAAATGCTTATATATTGTGCTTGTATATTAAATAAATAAAGTATTACGTGCTTTAAGCTGGGTTCCCTGCTAACACTGTAAATTTATATGACAAACAATTTTAGAATCTGAGGAACCCTGAGGTTAAAACATATCTCATTGACGTGTTTCTTGCTTCGAACTCATAAGGTTGCAATAGATTGTCAATTGAGATGTACACTAATCTTAGGTTGCAATGGATTGTCATATGAGAACAAAAACATATTCAATTTGTGGAATTTTACAGAAAAATGTCCAGATATTCATATCCAATTTGTCGTACTTAGATTCATATCCCAAGTATATGCAAGAATATTCAATTACTCCATAGTCCGAACATATCTCATTCTTATGGATCTATGGTTTTCATCTCCGATTTGGTTATTTCTCTTCTTCTACGCAAGGGCGGATCCATATACAAATTAGGGGGTCCAATGATCCCAAAAGTTTTTCAAACCCTATTAGATCCATTAAAAAATAAAAGTGTATCTCAATAAAAACTGGACTTTCTTCTAACCATTCAAAAAGAATTAACTGAGAAAAAAAATAAAAAATATTGATTATAAAAAAATTAATTATTTTTTAGTTTTTTATTCTCACTTTTTTAGTTTTTTTGAATAAAAATTGTTGAGCAAAAAATTGAAAAATCCTTCTTCCCACATCCATTCTCTGTGACTGTTGTTTAGGAGAATCATGGGCATCTGAGCATCTCTTGGTCTCCACCACGCACAGATTACAGGTTGCTCCCTGTTCTTCTTTGCTCGAGACTCTTCTTCATTGCAATCATTCTCAGTTTGTCGGAAGATTTTCATCGCAGCTATTCGCCAGACTCCTTGTCACCGGTCGTCGTCCCCTTCAGCTTCACTCCATGTTGCTGTCGCAACAGCCGTCCTCTTCCTTCTTCTCCGCCAACAACAACATGCATAAGTTCAGTTTGGATGTTTCTCTTTAGCTCTTTATTCTCCAACTCTGTTCGGTTGTTCTTTTGCTTTTGTAAAATTGTTTTATTTCTTTTGTAAACTGCTGCTTCTCGTTCATTTTTATGCCCACTTGCATACTTTGTTGATTGTTCAAGTTATTATTTTTCTTCAGATGATCAGAATTGGTAGAAACACTGTTATTAATTGGTCAATTTTTGAGGTGACAGACATAACCGGTAGTATTAGGTTTAGCCATCTCCAAGTTCGGTAGGAGTAGTTAGTAGTTATACTTCAACCTCTTTTTTTTCAAATAATAATAATAAAATCTTGAATTGCTTATACTTCAACTTAAACTTTTAGTATAATCCCAATATAAAGAATGAGTATGACTGGATAAGGCACATAGTTGCACAAAATACGATAGATTAAGCTCTAATAAAACTAATTGCAAGCATAAGAGCCAAAAAAAAAAAGAAAAAAAATTTAAAATTTCTAGCCAAACTATCAGTCCAAGTCACCTTTTCCATCATGTCCATGTCTCTCAAACTTAATTCCCAATCAACTATCCTATCTACTTCAACACTTGCAAGAATACAGTCCATTTCATTATGTTGATGTGAACTGCCTGCTAATATATCCCGCAACAGTTTGGGAAACTACGAAGCTTAATAAGCCAACCATAAATTCAAACCCTTGATTACTAAACAAACTTTCTGTGTTTTGGTTTTGCCTTCAGATTGGCTCTCTGTCCTTAATCCTCCTAATAATTAAATAGCATAAACTGCAAAGTTCCCTGAAAATATTGGTTTTGTCATCAGAAGGGTTGGTTGTGGCGTTTATGTCTAGTGAAAGAAAATAGATAGAAATTTCTGTAATATTTTCGAAACCTTTTTTTTGGTGTTATCTACGTTGTTGTTCACTCCATTCACCAACTATGGTCCCATAATGCCCCCATTGCAAGTAACCTTAACTTTGTGATAATTTAAACCCAAAAGTCTAGCTCATGAGGGAAGATTATCCTAATTATTACAATTAATAAGCACTTAACTAATTTGAAAATATTGTATTGATATTTGTATTTTCTTTTTTTTTTATGAAAAAAGTCGTTAAAAGTAGGTCTGTCATTCCATTCGAGACTGGAGTTCAACGAAGAGAAGAAAGCAGCCGCCCAACAGATCTTATTGGATCAATTATCCCCGTGATCCAATACAGGTGAATCCAATCCATACTCTTTACCTTTTTTTTTTTTTTCCCCATATTCAAAGTTATTCCGATTAATCACAAAATATAAATTTAATATTTATTTAATTAATCATTAAGGTGAGTAGTGGCAGTGAATCATGTACCGTTATTATTTTAAAATAATAAATTAAAAAAACTAATTTACTAAATATTCATTTAAAATAATAAAAAATGGAAAACTATATATAAAGTGGGAGATTAATTTCATATATTGTATCACATCCAATAATTTTTCAATACCAGTAACTGAAAAAGTAGTATTAGCATCTCTATTAGTTATACAGGTCAAACACAGTATTACCAAATTTTTTAGAATTCTCAATATCCTTTTTAATATCTGATTCAAGATCTTTTTGAAGAAGAATTAGATACAAATACTTCATACAAAAGTTTTGTCACAAATGATATTACAACTTCAAATACCACCATTGAGACAGATAAATCATCTTCAAAACCAGCATTAATATCAGATATTAATACCATAAATTAAAAATGATGTTTACGATGCTATATTTCTATTTAATTTTTGACATTCTATTTGATTTATATAGCGAGCATCTATCATCATTATTTATTTATAATTATGAATTAAATTTTGTCTTCTATAAATCATAATTCATAAATAGGAAGGAAGCTCTGAAACCGAAATCCCCGCTCTTTCTTCATTTCTTTCCTTTCTCTTTTCTAACTGACTCTAATTTGGCGGTAATCCGATTTCTCTGCTTTTTAATCTCTTCGTCTTCTGTCTTCCTTCCCCATTTTGTTCACTTTCTTCACCGTTTTATTTCTATTTTTGGCCTTTTATGCACATTCCTTCAACTCGTTTCCATTTTATTGGATTTTATTTTGGGGGATAGGGAGGCCGGAGATGGTGGATGGTAGCGGTTGAGGGAGGGAGGGAGGGAGATAGTGTTCTTTGTTAGATTTTCTAATGGATTCGGCTAGGAGTTGGTTTCAAAAGTTTCAGCCTAGAGATAAACTCAGGTCTTATACTAGGAGGAAGGATCCGTCTGATGACTCTAATGTTGAGGTCAAATCGCCTGAAGATGATGAATCCATGTCTAATACAACCAAGCAGAAAGTTGCAGCGGCCAAGCAGTACATTGAGAATCATTACAAAGAGCAAATGAAGAATCTCCAGGATAGGAAGGAGCGGTATGCTCGTCTGCATTTCTTCTTAAAAGATCATACATGCTATTTAACATTATTTTTTGGTTATGGTATTGGTAATGGTGGCATTTTGAATTTCAGTATGTTTTAGGATCGTTGGGTTGAAAGCGATTTTTTATTGCCAACTCTTTTTTTTTTTTTTCAGACGAAATATACTGGAAAAGAAGTTGGCTGATGCTGATGTGTCGGAGGAAGATCAGAACAATTTACTTAAATTTTTGGAGAAGAAAGAAACTGAATACATGCGCCTTCAGAGGCATAAAATGGGTGTTGATGACTTTGACTTACTGACAATGATAGGCAAGGGTGCATTTGGGGAGGTAACACTTTTTCCCCCTTTGCTCTTAGTGATTGCATAATAGCGTCGTTTTTCTGTTACAGATCTTTTAGGTCTGATAATGTCGTCCACTGTATTTGAATTTGATCGGCCCTTAACTTAATAATGCATGTTACGTATTGACCCTGCGGTGCTGTTCTATTCTTCTGTTAGTTCTGAAATTCTCCTTGCGAGGCTTATTGCGTGATTAATTGAGTCATGTGTCTGGAGCACTTTATGCTGGACCATCATGATAAATAATATCCTTTGTGTGGTCTGTAACTTGGTCCATTACATATCTGCATTTCCTGATAGATTTTCACTTGGAAAGAAACATAGAGTTCTTTACCTCATTAAAGTGTTCTCCTAACACTATATCTTGTAAATATGTTTGGATGTGGTGGGTAACTGTGATTCTGTAAGTCACATTCTTCAAGTGCATCTGAGTGCCTGTAGATAATGCATAATTTTGAGTGCTTTGCTTTTATTTTTCCCAGTCTCTGGAAGTAGTAATGATACTTGACTAGATCCAGGTTCATATTTTTCTCCCCAAAAAATTTTGCAACCATTTTCTCTCTTTTCGCAAGGTTTTTGATTGATTTGAATTTTGCTTTCTGGGCAGGTTAGGGTTTGTAGGGAAAAGACAACAGGTTCTGTGTATGCCATGAAGAAACTTAAAAAATCAGAGATGCTTCGCAGAGGCCAGGTATGCATTTATCTGCCCTACCTGATGATAGCACTCTAGTTTTGACAGGATATTCATCGCTAGAATGCTTTGCAATCTTTTCTAGGTTGAGCATGTGAGAGCTGAGAGGAATCTGCTTGCAGAGGTTGACAGCAATTGCATTGTAAAATTATATTGTTCTTTCCAGGATGATGAGTTTCTGTACCTTATCATGGAATACTTGCCTGGTGGAGATATGATGACTTTGTTGATGAGAAAAGATACGTTGACGGAAGATGAAGCTAGATTTTATGTTGCAGAAACAGTTTTAGCTATTGAATCTATCCATAAACACAATTACATTCACAGGTTTGTTGCTAAAAGTAATTTGTCAATGCCCTTTTTATTTGTTCTACAAAGTCATGATCATATTGGACTTCAAAATGTGGGTTCACTTCTTGGTCATGTATTATAGGGATATCAAGCCGGATAACTTGCTACTTGATAGATATGGACACTTACGGCTGTCTGATTTTGGGTTATGTAAACCATTAGACTGCAGCACCATTCAAGAAGGGGATTTTTCAGTGAACAACAGTTTTAATGGGATTGCACAAAATGAAGAAAGTCCAGCAGCTCCAAAGCGCACGCAACAAGAGCAACTACAACATTGGCAGAAGAACAGGAGGATGCTTGTAAGTTATAGGTGGTAATGCATCTTAGTTCTTTGTGCATGTATGCTCTTGGAGCGCTTTTTCAAGTGAGCTTGTGTGTCCCTTAGTTGATATAGGGTCATCCATTTTATTTGGAAGCTTTATCTTCCTTTGAGTTTCATCATATTTTTGTAGATCATTTGAAAGACATGTCATCTGACAATTAAAAATGCATCATATTGTTTATTAACAACGATTGAACTGCATACTGTTTGCGCTGCAAAAATTAAAATGAGAATGGTTTGTCTTTTGATTGTTTAAAATGGAGGACTGGCTTCATTTGATGCCCCCCTTCTGTCCTTTTTCCTTTGCTCTCTCCCGCTCTTTTCTTTTGGGTAGTTGTTAATGTGTGACCACTGCAGGCATATTCCACTGTTGGTACTCCTGACTATATTGCTCCAGAAGTACTGCTGAAGAAAGGTTATGGGATGGAATGTGATTGGTGAGTGCTCATGCAAAGATACTGATGTGGCATTTGAATGTGACATGTCACTTCTGTAGTAATTTTTTGCTTCAGTTGTATGTCTTACTATTAAATTCAGATGGATATGTCAGGATGTATAATGATATTTATGCTTCTAGTAGTGCGTTTGAATGTTCTCGGAAACAGAGTAGAATGATTCAAATATCTTATTTGTTATTGCTCTAATTTTGTTTTAAGCAATGGATACTGCAGGATTAATGGTTATAATGAACAACAGGTGGTCGCTTGGTGCTATTATGTATGAAATGCTTGTGGGGTACCCACCTTTTTATTCGGATGATCCAATGTCAACCTGTAGGAAGGTAGATATGGACTTCATTCTAAATCTGTCTCCCAAAATCTTATGACATTTTATTTAATAAGTGCAAGTTCACTAGTAGTGAAGGCTGTCTGCATTATTTTCTTCATGTTCATTCCTCCTTTTATGTCCTTGAATGCATTACAGATGTTATTTAGTGGCTTCTGTCTTGTCTAGATTAAACTTCAGATATGCATGAGTGCCTTGCTTTTGCTTTTTCTGCACTCCATCCCTGCCCCTTGTAAATTATGATTCACAAAAAATGGAAAATCTAAAATGGAAATGCATGGTTTAGTCTAAATATATTATTACTTTTTAAACAGATAGTAAATTGGAGAACTCATTTGAAATTTCCGGAAGAAGCAAAATTATCTCCAGAGGCAAAAGATCTGATTAGCAAACTCTTATGTAATGTTGCCCAAAGATTGGGTACAAATGGCGCTGAAGAAATAAAGGTGTTGTATGGTGTGTCCTTTTCTGAATTCTTGGATTTGGTAGATAAGCTAGTAGCAAATATAAGGAATTACCTTCTGCTTGGCCTTTTGCAGGCTCATCCATGGTTTGAAGGTACTAAATGGGATAAGCTTTATCAGATGGAAGCTGCATTTATTCCTGAGGTCAAGGATGAGCTGGATACTCAAAACTTTGAAAAGTTTGAAGAGGTATCAACTTTGATTATAATTTTGTATGGTCACATGTTGCTCATTGTAACTGTTTTCTTTCTGCTTCCTTCCAGTCTGATATTAAAACTCAACCTACAACAAAGGCTGGTCCATGGAGAAAGGTATGTCTTCATGTATGTATGTTGTTTTAGCTGTTGTTACCTTTTATGTATAAATATGGATTATGTCTCATTCTATTGTTCACTTCAAGCTACAAAGTATCATTGATCATAACCTTATTTTTCCTTTCTGTGAGATCAATGGTTTAAATTGATGCTGAAGAATATAAAATAAAGTTACTGAGTGAGTTACACTTCCAAGTTTTTAAAGACGTCTCTTTTGAGGGCAAGCAGTTGTGATGAGGGGTTGTTGCTATATGTTACTGATTACACTTTCTTTCACAGCCATGTGTAGGGCTTTAAGGTTTCCTTTCTTTTCCCCTTTGTTCTGTTTATTTGTGTTTGGACATACAAGGACGATGAAATATAAAGTTACGTAAGCATTTGCATTAATAGCTTGGCTTATTTGGCTAAACATATTTAAAGGAGCTTTAAGCACAAAATGTTGCTTGACTTCTGTGGTTATTGCATAATTTTGTTACTATTGGTTTCTACAAAGTCATGAGTTCTGACTTGTGCTTCGAAATCTTCTTTTACCTTCTTTGTTTATCTTCTTACAGAGTAACCTCTTTTTTGCAGATGCTGTCATCTAAAGACTTAAATTTTGTTGGCTACACATATAAGAACTTTGAAATTGTGAATGATTATCAAGTGCCTGGAATGGGTAATTTTTCCCTCTGATTTGCCTACAAGAACATTTTTACTTGTACATTTGGTTTTGTTTTCATTTTTCTCTATAAACTTAGATCCTAGAGAATCCATCATTTTGAAAGGAGGGAAAACTTTACTAATCTTTATGGGAATAAAAAGTTTTAAGTGACCTGTATTTGCTAGGTGTAGTATTGATTGAACATATTATGTGCATAATGCATGTTAGGAAATGATATTCTGCCAAATTGTGCCTTCTATTTTATGGGTCACATTCAACTTATAAAGTCATGCAATGTATACTCATGCATCATATTTTTACCATTTGTAGCTAAAGTTGCAGTGTTAATTTGGGATTTTAATTTCTGACTCTCGAACCACATTAATGCATGAAGTTTCATATAACTAGGATGATAGCTTTCTCAATGTTAATGAATTGTGGGGCTGAATTTCTAGAAGTTGAGATGGTAGAGGTCATGTGTTTAGTGTGCTTTCTCATTGGCATGTTAAAATCTGAGGTTAACTGTGCAAGTCAAAGTATTTAGCAGAAGCAGTTCTCTGTAGATTTTTGAAGCACTCCGACTTATGTTGTGTGCTCTGCTCTTTTGGGAAAGGGAAATTTTTTGATCCAGTTCATGAAACAATGCTTTGTATAATTTTTTTTAAAATTGGTTGCATGCATAGCGTCAGTTTCTTTATATCAAATCATACTTGTGAAGTGTTAGTCCTCAATATCAGCACTTCTTACTTGTCAGTTAGGAAACGTAGCATCAGTTTCTTTACCATGTTAGGTACTTCAAATTTAGATTATATTTCATGATGATTGATTTATCCTTTTATTTTCCTCTTCAGCTGACTTGAAGAAGAAAAACACCAAACCAAAGAGGCCATCCGTCAAGACACTTTTTGGTATGCCAAGTTCGCTATAATATTTCCTGATTGCTTTTGTTAGGCTCTATTTACCTATTCCTTCGTATTTCTGATAGGGATTTAACTACACATTTTGTATTTTGTTTCTTAAAACGTTTTCCGGCTTCACTTATTGCAGAAGTAGAATCAGAGACATCAGAGTCATCTAGCGAACCATCCGTTCAAGGGAGTTTTCTAAACCTTTTGCCTCCCCAACTAGAAGTTTCTGAAAAGCAGAATGATTCCCTTTAGCCATGCAATCTCTTTATGCTGTCGGATTACGAGCTCATCCAGTTTGCCAACTGCATTTTGAGACCCAAGTTTTAGATTTCGCTCCTAATACAGCTTTTTTGCATCCGGATTTGTTGCTCTTTCAGTTGTACAAAATTTCAGGAGAGCAAGTGCTGGGTTTGGAAGCAACTATTTAGCTTAACCCTGGTGGTGGAATTGTGCTGCAAGTTTTCTCAGATGTGGAAACAAAAACAGTCAGAACAGAGTAGATAAGTTATAATACTTTTACTGTTGGAATGTAATGAATAAGAAATTTTTGTATGGACGGAGTTTATGTAGACCAAATCAATGAGGGTATTATATAAGTTATTTTAGATACGTATCATTCTTTCATTAGTTCGGTCTATATAGACTCGATTTATACAAGAATTTCAAATAATTTATGAATATATAATCATTATGTTGTTGTAAAAATACACTCTAACTCATGCCTTGTATATGAACACGTACATGTGCTCTTTAATTAATGATAGCAAAACAGCTTCATAATTTGTTTCATGCTATGTTGGGTTTACACGCAAATCTGCTCCTAAAATTTCTCCTACAAAAACTCCCTAAAACATTTTCATTTTTTTAGGGCGATTAGAATTCTCTAAAGTTAACTTGAACTTGATAGATCATGTTGGGATATTGATCTCAACCACCATTCATTTGTAAATAAATAATTAAGATTAAATTTATTAAAACAAAATCATAAAGGAAAATAATTATTTATGAATATGGAGTGTTGTCAGCAGCCTGGGATTCAGTCATATGTTGCTCTAAATGCTCCATTTGTCAACAAATTATGCAATGTCCTCAGTCAATATATCATTCTTCCTTTTTGGTTTGTTCCAATCTGCAAGACGGGTTTGGACTCCATTACAGGAATAATTAATTAATTAATTATTGAATCAAAAGTTGACGTTAGACCGCTAATTCTTTACTTGCATAATTATAATGACTATGAAATAGGAATAACTAGGACTCCTTCAAAACACACAAATGAACAAAACCGCTTTCTATGCTTCTCAACAAAGTAGACCACATTTTTGGCTAAGCTTGATGTCCTGAACAATGAAATTTTCACCAATAAACTTTAGCTTAATAGTACTAGTCCGATAATCAAGAGCAAATTCAAATCTTTAGTCCAACCCTTTGCAAAAAAAAAAAAAAAAACCTATGAAATTATATAAAGGCATAAAAGAAATAACTTTTTTCTACAAGGTTTTATATTCACTGATTTTGAAAAATCAGTTAAATTTAACGGGGAATATTCAAAGGTCTAAAAGAAATCCAGTTGCGTTAGTTAAAAAAAAAAAAGGGGGAAGTTTAGGACACCAGGTTATCTGTTTCATGGGAAGATTCAAAAAGGACTGAAAGCAAATTAAGCAGGCCGACACCTAATTAACTAATTAATTAATTTGAGCAAGTTTAATTTGAAGCTTTGACCCTTTTACTCCTTCAGCTACGCTTCCATTCCTTGATTACTCGTAGTTTCTTCTGTTTTCTTTTTGATGCCGATGTAAGTAGGAGTACGCTTGCTTTATACTTATATATTTATATACCTGTGAAAATTAAGTTTATTTGTATATTTATATCCTTATTCAATTGCTAATCAATGAAAAATATTTTACTCAACAACAAAGTGAATAAGCTGAATTCTTATAACTTAATCAGAAATATCAAATTTGAACACTAAATATACAGCTACCTAAATACCGTTTAGAAAGTATTTTACCGTATTTTGAAATTTTACCTGATACGAACATGATTAATATCATTCCATTGATATATGGCTAAGAACAATTATAACTTCCCACAAAAAAAATTTTTTTTAAAGCTTCCATCTAAGCAAGAAAGTACTACAATTATTAGGTTTAGCTTGATATATATATAATAAGTGATGATTATTTACAAGAACCATGGGAGACATATGCCCTTATGTCATATATCTATGTGTCTTTGTTAATATCCAACTCATGAATGCGTCACATTGTATTTTTATTGTAATTTTCCCTCTTACGCTTCTAGAAATTAATACATTTTGCATAGTTTAAGAAGAAAAAAAAAAAAGAAATTAAGGCCAATTGCTTTGTATCCGGCAACTTAGAAACCCTATCTTCCTTTTCTTTCGATTTTTCTCTAATTTCTTTTTCTAGCCACTGATTTTTGTTAAATAAACAAGGATAATTTTTGGATTTTTTTTAAGATTTGAAATCATCTATTTACACCTCTTTTTATCAATTTATTTCTAAATTAGTAATTATTTTACATTAATTTATTTTGTTTTATTTTTCGTAATTTTATCGTCTTGTTGCGGTATTCGGTTTTCATCGCGTTGTTATGATATTTTTTTTATTATCTAATTGCGGCGTTTTATTTTTGTATGGATAATTCAAACGAGTAAAACATATTCAATTCTACAAATATAATAAATCATATTATGGTCGTCGATGAATTATATTGACGGTATTTCAATTATTTAATTTGTAACAACTCAGTACCTAAACTATTATTTATAATAAAAAACTCTTTGAATTTTAATTTTGTAATATAAAAAATATACTATCAAAATTTGTTATATCATTTAACGGAATGTTGATATGAATTTTCCACATGTAAATGTCATGTGTATAAAATGGGTTCTACAAAAAATTTTCATTTTTCTTATCACTTTCTCACACTTTCTCTCATTTTCCTTCAAACTAAATATAATCAAATATTCCGTTACATTGTGAAAATTTTTTGTGGGATCTAATTTGTATTCGTGATATTACTGATATGGAAAGTTTATGTCATCATTCCGTTAAATGGTTTAATAAATTTAGATAACATGTAATTTTATATTACAGAATTAAAGTTTAAAAAATTTTATGTTACAATAGGTCCTGAATTGTCATGAGTTAGATAGTTAGAGTACTGTCGATGTATAATTCACCCCCGTATCACTACAACATTATTAAAATTATAAATATTGAGCCGATTTATTATACTATTAATCTGGATACAGTGAATTTTGTATTGTTTAATCTTTTATAGTTTTTAACTATAAACTGTTTTATATCTATATTAATATAGATGTATTGTTATTTTCAATCAATAAAATTATTTCTCTTTAAAAAAATAAAAAATTAATTTATATGTGCCTTATCCAGAAAATCAATATAGTCTAAGATGATTTTGACTATTATTATTACTTATCTTTCTATATTACATTTTTCTAATAGATTTAACATCAAATTAAATCAATATTACCATTTAATTATTATAGGGATCTTCGTTCTCACCCTTTAATATTTTCCATCTTTGTTAAAATATATATATATATATATATATATCACTATTTAATAAATTATAACTGTCAGTTTGGCAAAATAAAGAAGGATGAAGTTGTGTTCCAACATGAATAGCAGCATTGCTTATACCTGTCAATGTCAAAGAGACATCTTTGTTCCCAATGACCTGTAATTATGGAAATATCATTATACATGCAGACCATATCAACTTCTGCCATTACTACTCTTCTTTTCTTCACTGATCAATCAATTAAAAAAAATGCTAAAATAATATTTAAATCAATCATATCATCTCATCTTAATTAAATATGCAGGCAAAGTAATTAATTGTTATAATTAATTAAACGAACACACAAACCAAATCTATCCGGTTGTTTACAATTATTTCCACCAATACATTATATTTTCTAATTATATTGTACAATAAATTTTGAAAGATAATCATGGAATGTCATATTGAGAATTCCCAAATGGAATTTTTCAAACCCTAAATTTAAATTTTTTAATCGATTATGGTCTTAGTGTTTATTTTTCAAATGCATTAACTAAGTCTCCCAATACACTAGTTAACAATTCTAATATTTTTTCGGAAGACCACGGGTGTATATTAATTAATTATGCTTGGATATACTCCATTTGAAAAAATTAAGATAGCTATATATCTAAAATTTAAACACGAAACTTCTAATTAAACTAAAAGAATTTTATGATAATTCATCCACTCCAATATTAGGTGTTAATAATTATAATTTACATACTTAGAGGTATTTGAGATTGCTATTCAATATTTAAAAAATACAAATTTTAAATTCTTTTATTTAATTAACTAATTTTTATAAATTATTTTTTTCAAATATATTTTTAAGAAAAATATCTATTTCCCTATTTTTATCAAAATCAGTTAAAATTAACAATTGTTGGTAAAACACTTTTCCAAACTCAACCCTAAAATGGGTCCTTATACGGGTCAACTGCCATGTAATTTCCAATTGTTTTTCCAATATTTTAATGTATGTGGGTAGTTGTTCTTTCTCCATCTTTCTAATTCTATTCACAAAATTATGTTTGGGGTCTTGTCTCCATGTATTACTTTTATTCTACTTTGGTTTGAATCCAGAGGATTTAATTAATTAATTAATTATTACTTGAATAATACTAATAATAATGGAAATCAATCTCCATAATTAAATTTTAATTTTAATAAATAAAAGTGGAAAATCAAATCACTACCAAACTGACGTGTGTTTGGCTCCAAGTAACTTAACTTTATGCATATGTCTTGGCTAAGCCGGCCATGCTTTTCTATTAAACTGGGTTTCTTGTTTAAATTACGCAGGGTACTTTAAAATTATTGAATCATCAATTTTTAATCTCAATTATTCATTATCAATATATGAGATTAAAAATTTATAAACTTATGGTTTTAAGCCACCTTGTGTAACCCGATATAAATTACACCCGGTGCATCTTAGAAATTCTCCAAATATTAATTAAATATATATCATAATAATAAAGAACATTTATTTGCTCCTCTTCGCATATAAAAATCATCCTTCCCTCTCATTAACACCCTCCTCCTATCTCCACCCTTCATTGATCTTTGTCTTAATTCTATCTTTCAAGATTATCATATTTTCATTATATATTACTGTAATTCTATATATATATATATATATATATATAGTTGAGTTGATGATGAAAGGAGGATATGAAATGGTTCATGGTGCGATTGATATGATTCAACCCCACGAACCATGGGATTATGCCTCGTTAGGGTTTCAAGCTCCAAATTCTAAGCCACCTGTGAATTTGGAGAGGAACCGCGAGCTCTCTGAATGGGTCGAACATGTCACCAAGCAACTCATTGATGACATGCCCGATACTGCTGCTACTGATCAAAGCTTGCAAGCTGACCCAACAATGGTCTCCCACAACCCATCAGAACTCTTCTTGGGTGATTTTCGACCCAGAAAAGTCATAAAGAGCTCAGAGTTTCATTGGAGCAATCCATCAAACATCTGTGATGATGAAGGTAGTAGTAGTAGTAATAGTAATGGTAGAGGGTTGAGTAGGTCAGATGAGCCTGGTTTGAACTTAATAACCCTACTCTTAGAATGTGCAGTTGCTATATCGGTTGATAATCTTGGTGAAGCTCATAGAATGTTGCTTGAGCTAACCCAAATGGCTTCTCCTTATGGCCCTTCTTGTGCAGAAAGAGTTGTTGCCTATTTTGCTAAAGCTATGGCGAGTAGGGTAATTAATTCATGGTTAGGTATTTGTTCTCCTTTGATTAATCACAAGAGTATTCATTCTGCTTTTCAACTCTTCAACAACATCTCACCTTTCATCAAATTTGCTCACTTCACATCTAACCAAGCAATTCTCGAAGCCTTTCAACGCCGCGAAAGGGTTCACATAATAGACCTTGATATAATGCAAGGATTACAATGGCCAGCTCTCTTTCACATAGTAGCTACAAGAATGGAAGGTCCACCCCATGTTAGAATGACAGGGATGGGCACTTCAATGGAGGTTTTGGTAGAGACAGGGAAGCAACTCTCCATCTTTGCCAAGAGACTAGGCCTGCCATTTGAGTTCCACCCAATTGCCAAAAAATTTGGTGAAATAGATGTGACAATGGTGCCCTTGAGGAGAGGAGAAACCGTAGCTGTTCATTGGCTGCAACACTCACTCTACGATGCAACTGGCCCTGATTGGAAAACAATGAGACTACTAGAGCAACTAGCACCAAGAGTTGTGACCATTGTTGAGCAAGACATTTATCATTGTGGATCCTTCTTGGATCGGTTTGTGGGCTCTCTTCATTACTACTCAACATTGTTTGATTCACTTGGAGCATACTTAGCTTGTGATGATACCAGCAGGCACAAAGTGGAGCATTGCCTGTTTTACAGAGAAATCAACAATGTGTTGGCCATAGGAGGGCCAGCCAGAAGTGGTGAAGACAAGTTCAGGAATTGGAGAGGTGAGCTAGCAACATCTACTTCATTTATGCAAGTACCCATGAGTGGGAATTCAATGGCTCAAGCACAATTGATATTGAACATGTTCCCTCCTGCACATGGGTATACACTAGTTCAAGGAGATGGGACTTTGAAGCTTGGCTGGAAGGATACAAGCTTGTTTACTGCTTCTGCTTGGACTTCGCTTGCTTCTAGATAGTTTCCAATGTTAAATATCATTGATTTCTTTTTTGTGATATTGCATGTCGAATAAGTTCATAATAATTAATCAAACTAAATAGATAGATAGATAGGGGAATGTGAAGAATATGTTAATGGATATTCACTTTATAGAGAATCAGGGTTTCTTTTGTCATTTATTATTATTATTATTTATTTTTTGTTAAGAGAAATAATGAACTTTAAGAAAGGTACATGATAAAAGGGGTGATTTAAGCGAAGAGAGAAGGACGGAATGTGAGACATAATTCATGCTAAAAAATAAAGGGAACAGTAAAATCATATGGGTATTACTATTAATTATGTGCTTTATCTCGCTGTCTCTGTCCTAACATAAACTGTCCAGATCCAAATCCCATACAAATTACCAAACATCTTCAGAGTTTACACACTTAACTAACTAATTACCAGAAATAAACTGACAAATCTCATCATGACTCAAAAAAACTGCCATAACCTGAAAAATCCTTTCATTTAAATTTTTTTTTTTTTTAAAAAAAAAAAGGAAAGCTGGTTGCCCGAACGTGTCAGGTCTGCGGGTAGATGGAGAAGGTCTCGCTTTACCCTTCAAAAAAATATTTTATTTTCTTTTCTTTTTTTTAAATAAAATTAATTTTTTACATAAAAATGGAAACCTGGCTGCCCAAACGTGTTACTATTATTTTTTTTCTTATGTAAAACTGCTTTACCTGCTCTTTTTTTCTTCTCCCTTCCCCTGTCCATACCCATCTCTTCCTCGTTTCTCCCATAACTTTTCTTCTCATCAAACTAACCCATTTCTCCTTTCTCTCTATTTGCTTATTTCTTCTGGTCTCTCTCTCTCTCTCTTCCTTTCTTTTTTTTTTTTCTCTGGGTTAAATTGTTAATCAATCAGGAGTGCTTGTTTCTCGATCTACAGGTCAATGTAGTTTGATTTTCGTTGAGATTAGGGTTTTGATTACCAATCCGTAATTCAAGATTTGGGGATTCTTTTAGAATTAAAGCATGTGATCGGAAAGATCTCTTTTTTCTTGTTCCTTCTAATTGAAAAGGAAGAAGCTCAATTTTCTTGTTTTAAAATTGAATTATTTTTACGATTATTTCGATTTTTAAAGTCAGTTCGTCTTTTGGGTTCCCCAGTTAATGCTATTTAAATGCGTAGATTATGAAGAGTTAAACTTTTTCTTTTCCCCTTTATCAACAAGAGAAAAGAGAATATGCCAAACTGACAATTTGGTAAATTGGTTAGTTTTGGGGTGAATCTTTGGTGGATAGAGTATTTATTTGTGGGAAAAAGTTAATCGGACATCAATCTAAATAAATATAGCAAATTAGCAATTTTCAGTTCTTGGGTGTATTTTTTTTTTTTTTTTTTGAAAATGGAGAAATCAAAGATTGACCATACTGTTGGGGGCAAGTTTAGGCTGGGAAGAAAAATTGGAAGTGGATCTTTTGGAGAGCTTTATCTGGGTATGCCTGATTTTCTATCCCTTCATCTTTTCATTTAATTTATTTCTTCTTTTTAATGATAGCAGTTCAGGAACAGCTTGTACTATTTTCCTTATTTTGTTAGTCTAAAAGTTTAATTTTTTGTTATTTGACTTGAATTTTCAGGTGTAAATGTTCAAACTGGAGAAGAGGTTGCCGTTAAGTTGGTATGTGAGCTAATTTCTCATAAGATTATTCAGAGATGCTGATTTGAATTTAATAGCAACTGTTATCCGTTATGAATTTTTTTTTCTGTGTTTTTGCATGTATATGACATGATGGGTAGTGTTTAAGGATTCAATTTCATGTGCTCCTTTTTTTGTGATCACATATATCTGTAGTTCATTCTTTATGCGGTGCTCCATCAATCTAGTTAAATAAATGAATCATATTCCTTTTTTTTTCCTCCTATGATTGGCTGGTTATCTTTTTGGACATTGAATTGGATTATCTCTGAAGTTCATTTAAATATGATACTTTTGAGCATGCTTCTTATTTAATTAATTACTGACTTAATTCAAAGGTTTAGATACCTCTTTGAAAATTAGGACAAGTATAAAAACAAGATGCATCTATCCCTTTTGAATGTGGCATATGCTTTATAAGAAATCTGTTTGTCCAGTCTTAGAGTAAAAGGCGGGGATGTCCGTTTGGATGAGTTATTTATGAATTATCGTCTAGCCCCATGTAAAGTGTTATTGGTTGTCTATTCTGATGAAGATGAAGATATTGTAAATGAAAATTGTGAAACGAATTCATTTTTGTTTTTATCCAAGCAATTCTACACATAAGAATTTCATATGTTTGTCCTTACATCTTCTTTATAAAGAACTTACTCATGATGCAAACGATCCTCTTTGCTGATTCTTGACTTATTTTCTATTCCAAATTTCAGGAATCAGTGAAGACCAAGCATCCGCAGCTTCACTATGAATCAAAGCTCTATATGCTTCTTCAAGGAGGGAGTAAGCCCCATCTCTCTCTCATGCAGACATGCATACATGCGCACATTTGAAAACCAAGTCATAAGATGTTTATACTCACAGTTTGAAAATTTATTAAGAATATTATGTCTTTGTTTGGATGCCTCTCTCTGATTTTGTAAATTATAACTCCATTTAAGGTTCTTATCCTTCAAATATTCTTAAAAAATTTCCTCTCAGACAACAAATGGGGAAAAGGGTCTAAAAGCATTATGTTTTCTTGCAAAATAATTTAATTTGCTTTTTCCTGATGAAGATGGAATTCCACATCTCAAATGGTTTGGAGTCGAGGCTGACTATAATGTCATGGTTATTGATCTTCTCGGACCAAGTTTGGAAGATTTATTCAACTACTGCAACAGGAAGTTCACATTGAAAACTGTATTGATGCTTGCAGATCAACTTGTAAGATCACATGACCTCACTTTGTTAAGAGTATATCTCAAGCTATGAGAGTAATGTTTATTTTCTTTCCCTTTTTTGATTCATAGATTAACAGGGTTGAGTACATGCATTCAAGAGGTTTTCTTCACCGTGACATTAAACCTGACAACTTTTTAATGGGCCTAGGCCGCAAAGCAAATCAGGTATTTGTTCCTGTTCAATTATTGTCCTTTTTTCAGTAAATTATTGTATATGTGCTTGCTTCTTGTAATCCTTCTACAAGTAAGAGTCTTTGGCTGACAAACTCTAGGACTGTATAAAAAGAGATTCTACATAATGTAAATTTGAACTGATATAGATTATGTCTTTGTAATAAAATACTGATACTGATTATGTCTTGATATTAAAACTGGCACATGTATGCGTCATAATGATTCAGTTTGTGTCGTTGTGCATATTACATTAAATTCATTATCTTTCTGTGTCGTGTTCATTTAGCACTCTTCCTGGATCATGATATTATTACTGTTTCTGTATGATAAATCTTTTCAACTTAAGAAAAATTGATTGTTTATAGGATGTTTATTAAGGAAAAAGTACATTTATTATTATTCTAACTTGTGTCTGCTTTAAACTTGGATTTTCTTTTTTGGGGTCACAGGTGTATGTCATTGATTTTGGCCTTGCAAAGAAGTATAGGGACCTTCAGACTCACAAACACATCCCATATAGGTAAATTTGCTAGTTTTTGCACATTACTATAAATGAATTTTGGTATACAATTCTCCTATTTTACTCGGACACTTCATTTTTGAAGAAATACCCATGCCCTTGGAGTATGACATTGGTATAAGTATGGATTACGTACCGAATCCTCCACTTTAAAAGTGGGTACTCCTGATTTCTACTATCACTACCTGCAGCTTGTTACTGAATTTTATCACATAATTGTTCCATATAAATATAAGCAAAACCTTTGTTTAAGAAGATTTACTTGAAGATGAAATTACATAAAAAAATAATAATAAAATTCAGGGAGATCAAGAGTTTGTATCAAATTTAGAACCCTCTTGAGTGTTTATAGATTCTCAATTAAGATTAAGTCTCTATAATCCTTTTAAAATATTTACATTTTTATATATAAATGTATCTCCGTACCCGTACACTAATTTGGAGTACTTTTTAGCCGTATCCTAAATTTTTAAAAATAAGGAGTCGGACCTCTAGATATGTACCCATGTCGGGTATCCGTACCCGTATCCAAGAAACATAGCAATTCTCATATAGGGTATTATGTAATGCTTCTTTTTGCATTAGCATCGTATGTTGGCTTACATACTAGGTATGGCTTTACATACATGTATGGATAATCATGGAAAATTTGTAAGATCTAGGGATTAAAAAGATTCAAACATGAAACTTAGGTAACACAATGTCTTCCTTGGTATACAAACTGGTCTTCTTGGTTGCTTATGACAGTTGTCATGGCCATGCAAGGAATGTGCTATCTATTTGACTGGACATGAATCCGATGAATATTTTCTCGCCCTTCTGTTAGTTTCCACTTTTGGTTTCTTACATTTGCAAAGAATTAGACTTCATTGACTATGCTATAATTAACATTCATGCCATGTTTATATGTTATTTTTTCACTTGTACCTCACTTGATAAGGTCATTTTATTTCATAACTCATTTGTTTTTGCCCTTGACATCTCCCCTTTTCTGACCAACACAGTAGATTTTATTCAATTCTATTTTGCCTTTTCTTTTTCTGTTTTTACTTACTTTTCCGAAGTTTACTGCCACTATTTTTTTTTTCTTTTATTTTCCATATGAAACACAATAAGGTTTTTTGTTCGCAGAGAAAACAAGAATCTAACAGGCACCGCTCGGTATGCAAGTGTCAACACTCACCTTGGAGTTGGTGAGTGATTTTACATGTGATGATGAGTTTTCAACTATTAAATTAGAATTGGTTATGATATTCTTTAAATTGATTGTGCATCTCGTGGAAATGTTCTTATTTCACTCACAGAACAAAGCAGACGGGATGATTTGGAGTCTCTAGGTTATGTTCTTATGTATTTCCTAAGAGGAAGGTAGAGTGTATAGTAGCCATGGACATAATCTATTTTCGCTTATCTTTTACTTTTCAGGCTTGGTATTTTCTGTCTAATTTTAAACTAATTGTTCATACAGGACTTCGCCTAATTCATCTTGTACACTTTTTTTTTTTCAGTCTTCCCTGGCAGGGGCTAAAGGCTGGCACAAAAAAGCAAAAATATGACAAGATAAGTGAAAAGAAAGTTTCAACTCCCATAGAGGTACGATGAGTTTATGCATAGCATGCCAACCTTTACACAATCTTATTCAGTGAGAGCCATGTAGAAAAGGTTGAATATCTGCAGGGTTCAAAGTTTGATGCTATTGCTAAACTGTTAAGTGGACAGAAGAACTAATGGCATGCTAGTTAGGCAAAAACATATTTGAATTCCTTGGTTTGTCTTAATTCCAGATTGGCTGGACAGACCATATTCTTCATATAACAATTGATTTTTGAATATTTTCAGAATTCAAGAACATATTTGTATATATGTAATTGGTCTTATTAGTGTGTGTTTGGAGGAGATACATGTTTGTTCCTTCATCCTACAATCTGTGTTTTGTATTCCATCCTTAGATGATATAAAGGTACCCTGGCCTAAACTGGGCAAGTTCGGGAAGTATTGGTCAACAATTTTTCTTATGTCAACAGTTTGTACTTATTCACATTGCCATCTTAGAATATAACTGCAAATTCACAACAGGTGCTTTGTAAATCATACCCATCTGAGTTTGTATCATACTTCCATTATTGCCGATCTTTGCGGTTTGAGGATAAACCAGACTATTCCTATTTGAAAAGGCTCTTTCGAGATTTATTTATTCGAGAAGGTAAACTGCCAGGAGTCACAATCTTCTTGACGTTTTCATTCACTCTGTGCTTTTTTAACCTTTTCCTGAATACTTTTAAGCAGTTAACTGAGTAGATTTCTTGTTAATACTTTGGATTTTGGCATTTGTTACCTTTGCAGGGTATCAGTTTGACTATGTTTTTGACTGGACAGTGTTGAAGTACCCTCAGATTAGTTCTAGCTCTAGAGGGCGGGTGAGTGCTGGTGAACTGGTAGGCGTAGGTTTCTGCCTCTCCAGAATGTGTTACTTACTTCACTATTTGACATTTTTTCAGCATTCAAGTGGGAAACCAGGTCATGCAGGACCATCTGCAGAAAGACCCGTGGAGAAGGTGTCAGGTATTTATCTAAACAAGAGCAGATTTCAAATTCGTATGGAGTTTATGGAACCCACAATTATAATTTGTTCAACATGGGTAAAAAGATGAATTTTTACTCTAATTTATAACCCACACTGATACATAACATGGATGGCTATAATTTAGGAATATGTCACTTTATACTTTTTTCTGTGGCCTACATGATGGATAAGCACTCACTTTTTGCCAATTTACCTGTTTATTTCTCACAATTTCTGTTGTGTAACATTTTCATCCAGTTGGGAAAGAGATACGTGATAGATTGTCGGGTGCAGTTGAAGCATTTACTACAAGAAAGGTCTCTGGCTCTAGTCCACATGACAACGTCCGAAACAGGTCTACAGATAATGTAAGCCCATGCTTTGATGTGGTTAATTTCAAAGGAAAAGAAAACTGTTCAAAGTTGTCCATCTTCTGATATTGAGATTTTAGTATACAAACTTTTTACAAGCATTTCAGCCAATGAAGCTCTTCATAAATCAGTCGTACTGTTTGGAGTCTACAACAAATAATATTATTTTTTGGGTGCAAGTAAATATGAAGTTACCAATAAGTCCAGGAGAATTGTGTGTGTGTTGTGGGTGGGGGGGCGGTGGCGGTGGCGGTTTGGTGGTTGCACTAGTTCAGGCTTCAAACTAATCTTTCAAGATATTTATCGGTTAAAAATTTATCTTCTACATCAATGTATAATCTTTATTATTTTCCTGCATGTAAATTATTTCATAATTTTGTTCTAATCTTATAAATTGTTGAAAAATCATACTTTTGTATATTGTTAAATATACTATAGGCATATATTAAAATTTGAGTACTGCAAGTGTTTTGAGGAAGAAAGAATGACATTACATTATCCACCGTATACTTTTGAAGTTGGGGAAAAATTAGGGTGGTACAGGGGGTAGAGTTGGCATATCTATTCATTGATTTGAGGAAATTAAATTAAATAAATTTAGAACGTGTTTTTCTCTGGGTTATGACACAAGGGCACGGCATGTTCAATGTTTGCTCTCCTCACAAATATTCATATTCAGGTAATGGCATTTGAACTTCTTTTCTCTATTGAGAAAAACCTTATCTGGGACTTCTTTTGACTGGCAGATGCAGCAACAGGAGCCTGAGAAAGGGCGCAGCTCTTCAAGATACGGAAGTAACTCGAGAAAGGCTGTCATCTCAAGTAGTCGGCCAAGTTCCTCTGGTGAACCTAGTGATGGTCGTTCTAGCAGATTACTCTCAAGCAGTGGCCGCCTGACTTCTTCTCAGAGAATCCAACCTGGGTATGAGCCTAAATCATCTCATACTCGTGTGGCTTCCAAAGGCAATCGTGAGGATACTTTCCGGAGCTTCGAGCTCCTCTCAATCAGGAAATGATGAGAGAGTTTTGATGTTAGTGAGAAGATACTTGCTAAGTATCGAACAGAAACCTACCTCTTAAATGCCAAGCAATCTTTTGAACTTATAATATTGCATCTGTATATGGGATATCAATTTGATCACAGCCATAGCTGACTGTTTCACGTCCTGAAAAACAATTATGTTCCTGCATCCTCTGCGTTTTCATCCTTTTCTTTTCCACTCGCAAGAGTTTCTGGCTGTTGTAACGTTTCAGAAAACATTCAAGGAGGGACTTTTTATCCTCCCTCCTATCTTCTTAATATGAGACTTGAGATGTCATTTGTTGGTTTCTTAATCAAGTCAGCATGAGCGTGTGCCAGTATTATGAGGTTGTATCTTCATGATCCTAATATTTGTCATCTTCTAAAACTATGTTGAAATGTTTGTAGAGAACAATGAATTATTAGTGTGATAAAGTGACTTGTTTATGAGTTAAAATTAAAATCATTTGATTTTTGAATGCAGACTCGCTTAACTACATATAAAAATCAATTGATTAAAATATTATAATTCCATTTATTTTAGGCACATATATAATCAATTTTATTATATATTTAAAAAATAAAATTATTATATATTATAATGTTTAATTACATTATTAAAAAATATATTTTATTAATAATTTAATGCATATTAACACTTTATTATACAATAAAACAATTAGTTAAAATTAATCCATAAATTTTGAACCTGGAAAATAAAGAATTTTAGTAAATGAGATATTTTTTAAAATTTATAGATTTTGACATTTTTAAAATAATTAATCGATAAATTTACTATAAATCTATAGATTGTTCAAAATTTTTCATTTAAAATCTTTAATCCAAACATAGTCTTATTGGATTCCTTGCATCTCAAACTTATTTCACGTTATTTTATTGGATTCCCTCTAGCTCAGGATTGTTGCAGCCTTAAGAACTAGAGGAAGTAATGTAGAAATTATTTCCCATAAAATGAATACCGATGCTCACTTCATTAGCCTTAACACTACTTGACTTGAGAGGGCAATGTGACGCCACGTACAAATTCGACCCCCAATGAAACATTGGAGTCAGAAGCTTTAAAATTACAAATCTAAACATTTTAGGGAAAACCATAGATGGGGAAGAAATATCTACAGTGAAAAAAGGTTTCAAGAATTGACAGCACGCTAAGCAGGGAGAAGAATTCTCTGATTTTTCAGTCATCGGTTTAAGGATTTCTCAGAGCAGCCAACCTCTTCTCGAGTTCATCAATGCCCGAACTGCAAGAGAATTGCACATCGAGGTTAGCTCAGAAAGCAAGAGAAGAATTACAATTCTGATTTTGAATGTAATCACTCTCACTTGAAAATGGTGCATATTAGGCCCCTCTCTACTGAGAACCAGATGCACCAGCACTCTATGAATAAGAGAGGAGGTACAAACTTGGCTTGTCAGCCAGTTATCAATTTATTGCAAATGTAGACCCATTTAAATCAGAAATCTACAAGAAAGAAGAATACCTGCTGACATCTTCTTCATTCTTCCCCGCAATTTTACCTTTTGGTGCAGCAGACAACTATATGCATTTAACTTAAGTCAGCATTGCTTGAAAAAAGAAACATGATCAACTGAAAACAAAGTTAAAAATAAATTACTCCTGACCTGTGAGGCAACATCAACACCAATTTCATCTAGCACCTGTGAAAATAATGATAAAAAAATAGCATCATTTGCTCTAAAATCCATCAAAATGTACGCACAGGGAATAATTTCAAATATTGTGCTCAGGAAGTCCATGGCTTTCCAGTTTTTAACACTAGAACAGAAGATTTGAAATCATCAAGTCATCGCAAAAGTACAGAAATTGCATAAAGCATGGGCTAACAAACTTGTTCAGTAATTTCCACATTGTACCTCAGTTACTATTTGAATTTAAATCCTGAAAATGACAATGGTATCTTAAATAGTGGAAAAGCTTAACATCATATGATGATGTAGTAGTAGTAGTAGTAGTAGAAGAAGAAGAAGAAGAAGAAGAAAAGAACTCGAGTAGAGTAGCATACTTGATTTGTCAACTCATCAGTCTCCTCTTCAGCCTCATCATTATCCAAGGCATCATCTATAGCTTCTGACATCATTTCTGTCTGCATGCACAAGTAGAAAACCAATAACCACCATGGGTATGCAACCCAGATGACAAGTTTAAACATAGGTGAATTATGATCTTACAGTCATATCCATATGTGCTGACTGCTTCTGAAATTCCTTTATAACCTTTGCTTGCTTTGCAGGTGCCATTTGCTGCAATAAAGGGTATCAGCCTAATATGCGGATATTAGCTAAAAACAACCTGAACATATGTAATTTAAGCTTTACTTTTAAAGAATGTTGACTTCAATATAAATTGACACTACCATCATGAAACCGCTTTCTTTGAAGCTCAAATCAGCAATTACACCTGCAGTTGAACTATTCTTATTTTATTTTTCCAGTCCATACTATTTATATACCTCATTCATAGATGCCATTGCTCTTGTGGCACCTTTCAAACCAACAGCAACAGAAGATTGAGCATGCATTGCCTGCACAAGGGGATACATATAATAAGAGCACATTGCATATGCATTTACGGGAAAAACAGGAGAGAAGAACAGAGAAAGTAGATGAGCTCTCAGCAAATATGTGTGCATACCTGTGTATGAGTTGCTATGCCTCTCATTTGAGCTCGACTACCTTGTAAGCTAGCTATTTGTTGCCTAAGCCTGATTAGTTGCCGAGCAAGAATTTTAGTTGCTGCCTGCGGATTGCATCCAAATTTTATGAAAAGAAAAAAAATGAAGAAAAAGAGGGTTAATTACATTCATGGTCACTGAACTTTGCATTATTTGCATCTAAAGCACAATTTTTTGTTTTGTAATACTAAAATCACTGAACTTTATAAATTGTTGCAGAAAAATCATCATCAAACAATTGTGACTAGTTGTTAGCCGAAAAACTCATTTTTTATAGGGTTATTGGGTTATAATGGTATCACAACTCTACCATTAGTTACCTATGGTCATATCTTTTGACGAATTGTAGAAAAATTATCGCCGATAATGGTATAACAATGCCACCATTAGTTACCTCAGACCACATTTTTTTGCAACTTGTCAAGAAATATGGCCAAAGGTAATTAGTAGTGGAATTGTGATACCATTATAACTCATAAAAAATAAGTTTTATGGCTAATAACTTGTGAAAATTGGTTGACGATGACTTTTTTGCAATAATTTATAAAATTCAATGATTTTAGTGTTACAAAACAAAAAATTGTGATTTAGGTGCAAGTAATACAAAGTTCAATGACCATGAATATAATTAACCCAGAAAAAGAAGAAGAAAGAAACAGAGGAAAGAATGGAAACGTATAGTTTGCAGGAGAATTCTGGGGGTTCTGTGTGTGAATTCTAGTCGCTCCATAGAATAAGAAAATTTGTGATTGTGTTTCATTTTTTCTTAGGAGACCAGTCAATAGGGGATAATTTATTTTAGAAGGCAATGTGATGGCTGAATTCTGCTAATTCTATCAGGACCAAGAACTAAGATTCCACTATAAAGGTGAAGCAGGCTAAAGGATGCCTAGACACTTACACATAGGAAACCTCAGATAAGACCACTAAAATCCTCGAGTGAACTTCAAGAGCTGCAGAAAACTCCAACATCTATATTTGAAGGTACTTAATCGATTCACAAAGATTACTAGTCCTCATTTTCTGTTATTGGAATTGGAATTCTATCAGGATCATGGAGAAAATAATATGATAATTGAAGTTCAAAAACCCTAGGCACCCACTAATCCTGGTACCAATTAATAAAGAAATTACAAAATACCAAATTCAAAAATTGGAAAGCAACTAACTTCCAGTGAATTTTACCCAAATAGGTATATGGTATAATTTAAGACTATTAGGACAAAAAATATTTTAATACATCACTTAGCCCTTTCATTCAGGTGGTAGATACCTTCAACCCCAATGATAGAAAAGCTCTCGAAAAATTAACTGTTCTATTCCAAAGCAACTCAAGTTTTCTAGAGTTGACTACAATCCAACTTCAATCAAAATATGCGATATACCTCATTTCCCGTCTTAGCTGTTCTTTTTATCTCGGCAACAAGCTTCTTTTCCTGAAGAGGTGATAAATCTATTAGATTTAACAGCAAGCATTCATAAACAGGACCATCATTGTTAACTATTGGCATACCTCTGTTTGCAGTGCCCCAATTTCCTTTTCTATACCTGGTGAAAACACAACAAAAACATCAATATAAAATAAAAATGATTTGCTTTGAACTTAAAATTCAATAAAGGAAAAAGGGCCTAACTATAGCCCTGGCATTAAGTGGTCCAGGATAAGCCAAAAAGTCAAGAGGGGATCTCTCAATCAAGATAATCCACAACGACAAGAGAAGTGATCCAAAGGAGACTCCACAACTCTTAATCCTAAAATGCAAATTGTTAAGTTGTAAAGGACTTGAAATGCGTTATGTTCTTTCTATTTATTGTCTAAGTTTGACAAGGTTGACAAGGCTGATATAACTTGACCAGGAGTATGGGAAACAAGGACATGTTTTGATCCTCTGCCAAAGTCTTGGTTTCTTAGATACCGCTTCAAGCATACTAATAAAAGAAAGAGTTCAAAGCCAAAGGCTGAATTTTTGAGACATAAATACGTTGTCTCAGCAAACATAGTTTTCTTCTAAATACACAATTCAATTTGGAAGCACTTGGGACAAATTCTGGCAATCAAGAAGGCTTCTTCTAGCATATGAATCATGAAGCATCCGTTTGACCTTACTCCCTTTGCATGAGTAATTCCTCGTGGACGAATTACTTTCTCTATTTGATACACACCTTTTCAATGCCATTCCTTTGTGCATAACTACAAACCTATGTAGCATGGACACGGGTATAGACACTGGAAAACAACATTATTAAAAATATTAAGATACGGACACGTGGAGAAAATGTATAAATATTAAAAATATAGAGATAAATTTATAAATAATTAAATTCAAAAATATTATTTTAAGTTATTATTTTCATATAAAATTTAACAAAAATGACATACAATCAAATTTATTGAACAGTGATTGGTGTCAAACAAAGATTTTATGTTTTCTAGAAGGGAAAATATGTTTTTAATGTGAAGAAATGCACTTCTAATTTTTTGAAAATTACAAAATGCACATAGGACGTTTTGTATTAGTGTCAGAAACGTGTCGGACACGCTATATAGTTGAAGTGTCCGTGCTTCATAGCTACAAACCCATTTTGCATAATTGCAAACTAATACAATATATTTATTGGTTCCCAAATCTAACCATTCAAGCTAACACCTTTGTCAATGGAAACGCATTTGATTTTTCTCGTACAGAAACATCTTATAAGCTTTATATTAATAAAAACCAACCTAAAATGTTTGATCTCCGGATGATAATGTCGACAATAAAACGCTCTTTCGTCTTTTTCTTTTTCTTTTTCCCTCCAATAAAAACACAGCACACACATACAGACAGCAATACCAGAAATTAAAACAGCTGCAAAATTCATATGATCTCAATGTACCCACCACAAAGAGAGAGATGCGAACTGGTCGATGGTTCAGTAATTCCAATTCAGAAAATCAGATAAACTAAAAATAGATAATACCTCTAGTAGCATTTTGCATTTCCCTTTTACTCTCACGAAGAGCCTCTGCAATCAAAATAGACAAAAAAAAAAAGTAACACAAACACAAAAAGTTAGTCGAAATTGAGGAAAGAAATATAAATTATTAGTCAAACGAACGCGAAAATGATAAATTTTATGACGAACGCAACAGAATCGACGAGAGCATTATCCAAAAACAATAGATAAAAACTGATAAACACGAATTTTGCATCAAAATTAAGAAATAACCAAACCTCTGGGATTAGGTTTCTTGCTGAAGATATTCATTTTTTTTTTTTTGAGCCCCGATTAGACAGTATACGATACAGTATAGATTCCTCAACGGAGTGGAAGAAAGAATCAGATACAGAAAGAGGTCCAAGTTTTTAGCTCGAAAATAAGGGAGAAAGTGCAAAGAAAGTTCGCGGCTTTTTCGACGATGTTAAAAAATATTTTTTTATTTTTATTTTGGGAGACCATTCATTTGAATTTATTCGTTAAAATTTCTAATAAATAAAAATTCAAATTAAAAGACCCATCACCAACGGAATAAAAAGGGTCAAGTCATACCCAAACGTTCATTTTTACCATTTAAATTTTACAGTAATTTTTGGGACATTTAGTTTTTTTTATTATTTTATTTTGTTTTCTGTTCAATGGTAAAACCGAACATATAATATTTTATTGCTGATATAGAAGCTAGTATAACACCATATCAACATTATGGAGACTTTATGCTCATTTTACAAATTGAACGGAACAAAATAAAATAAAAAGAGTTAAAGTAGTTAAGTGGACCAAAAATCATTGTAATAAGTTAAATGATAAAAACGAACATATTCAAATGACTTAAGTAAAATAAAAATCAAACCAGATAAAATATTTTTTGATATCAAAACTTTTGTATATATATCAAATTAATATTAAAACTTTGTTTTATATCAAATATTCAAATTGTTACCAAAAATTTTGAAGTTGAGTTTTTAATTATGATATTCAAAACTTTTCTGCTATTCATATTAACAAATATAACAACCATATTAGTAAGTTCGGCGTTCATTTCAATATGTAAATCTGGCATTCATGTTTAGTACCATAATTTAAAACTAACTCTAAAATTTAGTAACAATTTGATTAAAAAGAATTTTGATACAAATTTGATATATATACAAATATTTTAATACCATAAATTCATTTTATCAAAAAATGAAGGTGATCACAATGTATAGCTTTAGAGTATGGAATGGTGCTTTGCAGCAATGGAAGCCATAGTAGTTTTCTTGTGAATAAGCCTATACATTCTCTTGCACTCGTCTCAAATTTTATCCCTTAGTAATGTCATCCTACGTTAGATTTCCATGCTGGAGATGGATGTGATTTCATGTCTGTAGAGTATGTATAAATTGTAATTGAATCCAATCTCAAATTTTCTCTCAAATAATTTTTTATTAAAAAAAATTCATTTTTCATCAAACCTGCTGTCTGGGTAGCATCCCCATTTGCCAAAGAATATGGGATAGCAGGTGTTGGGCCATGAAGGTATTGGCATGGATGTTGACAAGCTGGCATGATATCAGCGATTGACTTAAGCAGACTTAATTCACAAAATTAAAATTGCTTTTAAAAAATAATGAAGTACAAATTCAGATCTGATTAATTAAACTTATGAACAGAGAAAAAGTAATAAAAATTGACGAAAACACCAGCTTGTGAATTGCTAACTTTGAAAAGTGTAGCTAAATAAGTATAATTATGAGAATATTTGAATTCAAAATTTTTTTCAACTTTTGTGATTGAAAGTCCTCGTTTGATTGGCGCTTTATATTTTTTTTACAAGAAAAATAATTTAATTGATTTAAACTATAGTAATACATTGATATAAATAGATATATATCAATTAGATATAAATCCGCTAAAAATTATAGAGAAAGAATTCACAGTACCCAAATTAATAGTATAATAAATCGGTTCAAAATTTTCAGATTTGATAATACTATAATGACTAAAATAATTATAATTTCAGTTCTGCAATATACTGACGACCATAATTTGATTTGATATTTCTGTAGAATCGAATATGATTTATCTGTTTGCATCGCCTACATACAAAAATACCGCAATAAAATAACGGAAACAAAACGTCGTAATAAAGCGATAAAACAAAATACCGCAATAAGATGACGAAATCAAATAAAACTAAACAAACAAAATAAAAAAAAAATTAGATATATATAAAATAACTATTTATTTTAAAAATAAATAGTTAAAAAAAATGTAGATAGATAATTTTGCTTAAAAAAGATAGTGACTAAAAAAGGAAAAAAGAAAAAATTAAGAGAAAAGAAAGCTAACGTTTCGGAGCTTTATATGTTTTAGAGGATAAATTATTATTTTTTTAATATATTTTCTTATTAAACTCAACAGTTTTTTTAATGGAACCCTTAATTTCTATTTTTTTTGCCACCAAATTACTAATTCCAATACTACATAATAAAACTTTTATTTGTTTAGAAACCAACTAGAAAAGCAAAACATTTGCGATGATTATTAATTATAGGAATGAATTTTGCCCCACCCGAAAATAAATGAAATCGTTGAGGAGATTTAATATATAACTTTTTCTGTCCACGTTTTCAATGAGCCAACGAGGTATACGGGCATTTAGTTAACACTTAACTAACACGTTGCATGAACGTTGTCGTTTTTGGTTTATCTCTGCAACACCAAGAACCTGAAAAATATTCTGTAGCTAATTAAAAATACACAGAGCCGATTTTGTTTTCCTCTTTCATTCAATTTCGTTGCACAGAAATTCCATCTCTCCTTCTCAGGTTCTTCTGAATTTTCTATCCCTAGTAAAGGGCAAGAATGGAGGGAAGTACTGTTTTCAGTGCACCTCTTGAAGGGATTCAACATGTTAAATCTCAAGATGGAGAAATTCTAACCAAGCCTTTCTTGGATTTATGCAAAACAATTTTACCAGTTTTAGGTCTTTTTAATTTCTTTATTGTGATTTCTTTGATAATTAATTAAGATCATGTTGAATTAACTAATGAATATCGTGTTTTCTTCTTGTTTTTTCGATATGATTTTTCAGATAAATTTGGATCAGCCATGTCCATTGTAAAATCTGATATTGGAGGCAATATATCGGTAAGCTCATCTAATTGATTATATATATATATATGCACATCAAAAGAATAGTGTTGAAGCCAGAGGTATGTGCTTCAGTCGCATAGAAGCTTAGTTCTTCTCTAAAAAGTCTCAACTTTGATACCTGGAAAAAAAATAACATTTAATAATGCATCTATTTACATCAAAATTGGATTTTTTATTGTTTCAAAATCACTTAAGCTAATATAAAATAATAAAATAAATCATAATTATAAATCATTATTCTATTCCTTGAATTTACAATGTGGAATTTTCTTCAACAGTGAAAAATAAATAAATGCATTTTGCAAACTGATTAGTTTAGTTGTTTAGAGATTGGAGAACATGTATGCATCCAACCCATCGCAGTTTACTCTCCTACATAATATAGTGAGGTCTGAGATTGATGCTAAAACAGCAAAAGGTTCATCAAGCAGCACAAATGCTCTACTTTGGTTAACAAGGTAAGCTATTCTTATTCCAAAATCTACTTCACTCCTACACTTCAAATATAAAAAAATATCCGTGTCTTGTTAAGAGATAATCGGACAAAGATACTTCTTTATTTTTAAAGTGTCCGAATACATATTTTTGTATCTATCAAGTCTATATGTTTCTAAATCGAACTATAATAATATATTTTCATGTAAAAAAATAAGAACAAAATTAAAAATATGATAAACTGATTGCAAATATTATTTTGAAATAGGGCAAATGACTTCTTGGTGGAAGTGTTTGACAACTTATGGAAACATCCTGATTGGACAATGTCACAGGTTTGCAACGATTCATACAACAAGACCTTAAAGAAATGGCACAGCTGGCTAGCTAGTTCAAGCTTTTCTGTAAGAAAAAGAGGCAGAACTTTCAAATCATTAATTATCTTCATTTATTTATATATGACCAAATTGCAAAGGAAACGTAATGTAGGTGGCCATGAAGCTCGCACCTGATAGGAAGAAATTTATGGAGGTAATCAGTGGGAAAGATGATGTTGATTCCGACATGCAAAACTTCTGCCGCAGCTTCTCACCTTTTCTGCAAGAGAATCACAAATTCTTGGTGAGAGTTTTATGTATGTAGTTTGCTAAATTAATGAAGAAAACTAGGCATAGAATCACAATATTTACTAAAGTTGTTTTTTTTTTCTTATGTGTTGAGTATTTTCAAATGTTTGCAGGATAGTGTTGGACTGGACAACATGAAAGCCTGATCAACTGCTGCTGTTGCTAAATTGTTGAATTTTTGGAAACATTCTGCATTTTATTATTATTATTGCTTTAATCTGTTGGTTGACCTGTTGACCGAATAAGCAGAGATAATATCTATGAAATAGTAGTTTATTCCATAACAAGTCTAACCAAAATGAATATATATAAATTAATTTGTGACTTAATATATTATGAAATAGGAAAAATTACTATTATATAATACACTAGTATTCCCTTAAAGTTTAAAAAATATACAATTCGCTCTATGTGATTTGACATAATATACTAATATTTCCATAAGTTTAAAAAAGAATATAATACACTAATAAAATAATATATTCTCTTTTGCTTAGGGAGTAATAGTCCAATAAATCAAATTTGCAGGGGATAGTAGTGCAATATGTCAAAATTTCATAAAGTAAATAGTATAATTTTCAAACTTTATTAAAGTACTAGTGTATTATGTCAAACTAATAGAGTAAATCGTATATTTTTTCAAACCTTGGACTCAAAGAGTATAACTAGTATATTATATTAAACTACAAAAAGTAAATAGTAATTTTCCCTATAAAATACTTAATAATCTAAATATATCTTGTTAATAAGCTTAATTTGAATTTACAGCGTTGAGAATGGTGAAGGCAAAAATCACTAAATCAGTATAATTCAATTATCCATGCATTACTGTCCTATCATAAAAGTTTGTTTGTCCTTTATTTTTTGAAATAAATTATGAAGTATTTCAAATTTAATCTAATACACTATCTAACTCTTATGTTTATTTTTTCCTCTAAAAATAAACAAAATATTAAATTTGTCTTTTTCTTTTTGTCTTAAAAAATATTAAAAAAATACCATAAAAAATTTTATTGTTATCAACTTACTACCAAAATGTCAAATTCATTCTTCTTTTTTTTAAAAGTATTTTTTAAATTAACTAAATATCAAATTTATCAAAATATAAATAAGAATATATTTGGTATTTTTTAGTTGATTAACTGGATATTTTATTCAAAATTAATACAAAATCTTTTTAGTATATTAAACCAAATCTAAAAGATTTTATAATGCATTTCTAAAAATAAAGAGACATTCAATCAAATATCAAATATGTAATAGTAATTACCCTCAATTGAATAATTCAAACACTTACTGTTTCCTGAATCACAGTCATAAATATAATACAATTAACAAAACTTTTATTTATCGAAATCTTATTATAATTTGTATTTTAAATTCAACTAAAGCGCATATATATATATATATATATATATATAGCTGTTAAACGACTAAATAATATTGGCCAAAATGGTCCACGGAAGAAATTCCGGCTTAGTACTGAACTGTTAATTGATTTGTATCTTAATCATTAAATGAATATTTTATGATTTGATTCGTTCATTACATCTATCATCTAGATACACAAAATATATCATAAAATGAGCCTATTATAAATAAGAAAGTAGTCATTTGAAAATTAAAATATTCAAATAACTACCAAAAAAAGACTTAATAAACCAAGTATTGATATTCAATTAAGATACACCAAGTATAGATTTTTTTTTTGCTTAAAAAAAAAATATATTTCCGTCGGATTTGGAACATTTGACGATTTTCAATCTTGACTTCTAAAAAAACATCTTAAATGTTTACCAAACTATCTATTTGTTATAAGCAAAAAAGACTTAATAAACGAAGAAGAAGGATAAATTATGGCTCATTTATGCTGAAAACATTAATTGTTAATTAATTACATTAAGAAATGTTAGATATCACCAATAAATTTTAGTTTAATGGTATCAGAATATCTTCAACAATGCTTTCTATCTCTCTCTATTATATTATAAAAAATTTACTCATTTGTTCCGGCAATTACTTTTTATCTCACTTTTTATTTTAATTTTTTATTAATAAAACCATGTAGAAAGAAAATGAAAATAGAGAATAATAGACAAAAAAAACATAAAATAAATAATAAAATATTATTTAGGAGTTCTTACTAGCTCTTAAATTTGAAGAGAGAGAATGCAAATTTTAAGGAATGAAATAGATAAGAAGGAAAATAAGGAGAATGTTGGAAGGCAAAAAAAAACTCTTTAAATTTAGATAATAATTAAAATAGAAAGACTGTTGGAGATGTTTTTACAGCTGTAATATCTCGGGTTGGAATTTTTGATCGATAACAAAGAAATGTTGGATATCACTAGCTTGCTAATTTTTCCATTCCATTTGGAGGCCTGCAAAAGCAAGTTCAATGGAGGACATTATTGGCCCTTATTCAATAATGTTAAAAAAATAATAATAAAATTAGATAAAAATTACACAAAAAAATGGATTATAGAATAAAAAATACAATAGGCACCATTAACTCCAGACTTACACAGGAAAATAGAATAAACGAAGACCTGTTAAAAATAAGCTTTGCTAAATTTAGGCATGTGGACAATTATACATTCCCCACACCACAGCGGAAACTTCGATCCATTTTTTGGTTTTCTAATTACTGGCCATCAAATTTACGTATCATCTGCTTTAAACGACAATTTCCTTGCTTATTCTTCCCTTTTCTCATCACCACCACCAACCTTTTCTCACTTCTATCAAAAACTATCACATGCATGTTTTTTTGTCTTGCATTTTCTTTCTTCGAATTTTAATTACTGCATCTTCATAGTTCAATCAAACCCAAAAGCAAAAATGACAATAGTCAAATTGATCAAGAAAATTAATTTTAATATAGTTTGATATTTTCAGGTTATGTTGCCAATTTCTCTTACAAAGAAAACCAGGTTTTCTTCTATATTTAAGATTATGATTTTTTCATTTTTTTAAGCATTAAGTTTTGAAGTTAATAAACCCTTTTCTTGTTTTCATTTTGTATCAGAAAAGAAGTTCAATTTATCAAATTCCCACTTCCATTAGGGACAAGTTTTCTGCAATAAAGCCAAGCATATACATAATATATTATTAGAACAATGTCAAACAACAAGATGAAGGGCCTTTTAAAAGGCCTAAGATACATTTCCCAAATTTTTGGTATGATATTCTTTTTGGAATTTTTTTATTTAAAAAAAAAATCTTAAATTTTTCCTGTTATTTATTTATTTTTATATCATTTTGTTCATATTGTTATTCTTATGAGTTTATGCTGCAGATAATGAGAAAGAGCCTGAAATGCAGATTGGGTATCCCACAGATGTAAAGCATGTTGCCCACATAGGATGGGATGGCCCCTCTGTGAATTCCCCAAGCTGGGTAAGTGATTTTTATTTCTTCTTCTTTAATTACATGATTATATATACCAGACAATAAATAATCATCCTAAACATGAAAATTCTACATGTTCATTCAATTTTTTTTATAAGAAATGAGCAAAAAGACTTAGTGGGATATCATTATAATTTATGCAGATGAACGAGTTCAAATCAACATCAGCTCCTCTAAACTTCAATGGCGAACCTCAAGAGGATAATGCACTTTCATGGGTTTCTGAAGGTATGAATTTACATATGTAATACTTTTTTTTTTATTAATAATTGAATTATGCATATATAATTTAAGAAATGGAATGCATGATAGATATGTCGAGTAGAAGAATTTCAAGGTCGAGCAGACTAGATGGGGACATATCAGAATTGCCAAAATCATCAAGAAGGAACTCAATAAGCGAAACACCAATGAAAGAAAAGTCGGAAAAGCCAAGGCGATCGACAAGAAGCTCAGCAGCAAAGGAATTGGGAGAAGGAAAAACAAGTAGGCAAAAGGATAAAGATTCAACCAATGGCGGCGGTGAGTCATCACCATCAAACCCGGCCTCTGTCTTACCAAAGAAGAGCAGAAGAAAAAAATCAAAAGACATTTTAAACTCCAGAGCATCCCGATCCCAATCGCATGCTATAGATGATTCTGATTCTGGATCAGTTGCTCAATCTGAGAGTGGTTCCAGTTTAAGTGTTAATTTGAGTGCTCTAGAAGAAGAAGCAGAGTATTTCAAAAACAAAGCAGCAGCAGAAAATGGAATTTGTTGAGATACTATTAAAAATGATTCCCCTGTTTTTGTTCTGTTATTACAACTGTTAGCTAGAATCTTTAGCTCAACTCCAGAGAGTTCACTTTTTCTTCAATGCAACATTTATATCATCCTTATATATATGGGTACATATACATGTTGGCACCATATCATTTTGCTGTAAAGAAGAGTTTTTATAATTAATCCCATTAATGAAATATCACCATTTTTTTTTAATTTTTTTAGGAAAATTAAATTTTTGGCTGATTTGATATGAATAGTGTTGATAATTATAAAATGATTGAATATGAAGAGACCCAACTACACTGACTGTAACCAAAAGAAGTTGGACCAGATCAGAGGATATGGCCTTGTCTTTAGCTTTCATGTTTTGTTTTGTACCACAAGGAAAACAATCAACAAGCATTTCTTGCAACTGCAGTAGTACCTAGTCAAAGTCACCCATCTCACATGCCTTATTTGATATTACAAACAGCTAGCCTTTCAAATTCACCAGTTCTCTCTCGTATCATTAGTAGAATTCTCACCTTTTACTTCAATTATATTTCACTTAAAATAGAAATTTTTCAGAAGAGCCAAAACCCAAATAGAAAAATCAATTACTGTGCTAGAGATAAAAGTGTAAGTTACAAATTCATTAATTAAAAAATAACTAACAGTATCTATAACTTGACATTTCATTAACAAAAGTCGTAATCTTTTCTGTTTGACATTTTACTGTGCGAGCCAAATTACCAAAAGAAAAAAACAAGCAGAAACCCAAAACCATCAACCCATTTGAAGAAGATACACCAAAAGCCAATACATGAAAAACACCCAAATCATGAACCCATATGAAGAAGACAATACCGGCTTTGGTGATGAAGAGGAAACAGGATTACCCTCTTTGAAAGGGACAGGATTGGTCATCTCTGATTTACTACTGCAAGGATTCAATTTTCCAAAGTTGCTCTCATTTTTACAATCCATGCATAGCCTTGAATTGCCCTGTAACTTCAACTTTTCACCAATCTTAGTAGTAAAATTAGCAGAGAAGGGAATTTTACCGCTCAAATTGTTGTTCTCCAAATTGATCTCACTCACAAACTCCAAAAACCCTAACTCCGCTGGGACTTTCCCATCAAGCTTGTTGTTATCAAGCCTCAGGTAACATAAATTTTTCAAATATATCCCAATGGAAGATGGAATTTTACCAACCAGACCCATGTTGGAAAATCCTATTCCTGAGAGACCCCCAAGTTTTTCCCATATTTCTGGAATATGCCCTCCTAGTAAATTCCCACTCAAATACACTTCTCTCAATCTGGGCATTTCTCCAAGAAACAAGGGGATCCCAAAATTAGCAAAGCGATTAAAACTCAAATCCAAAAACTCCAAGCTCTGTAAATTAATTAAACTCTCTGGAATTCTCCCGGAAAACCCATTAGAGCTCAAATCAAGCTTCAACATCTGGCGTAAATCACCTATGGACTCCGGGACATTTCTGTCAAAGTGGTTTTGACTCAAATCAAGAACTTTCAGCTTCGTCAACTTGGCTAGACTCACTGGAATCTCACCTGTTAACTGGTTTCTTGAAAGAGTAACCTCTTCAATACTGACCAAATCACCAATCCCATTAGGCACATTTCCATCAAAACCATTGCCGGTCAAAACGAGCCTCCTTAAATTACTGAAATTACCGATGATGCCACTGAGAGACCCAAACAGAGCTGGGTTTTCAACAAGCACAAGCTCCTCAAGATTTTCACCGAAACTTGAAGAAGAAACGTTAGGCAAGAAAACGGGAGTTTCGGTGAAGCACTTGTAGAAAAACAGCTTCCGCAGATACTTGAAGGAGGTGAAAAGAAGAGGGTTGAGACTGGAATTGGAAGAACAAGGAGGGTTTGGTGTGTAATCAGAAACATACCCAAAACTGAGCTCGGTAATGTGAGCGGTTTGAAGAGGTTCAGAGATGGAAAAGGAGACGTTTTGGGAGTTGGGTTGTTGTTGTTCAATGAAATAGTCGCAGACGACGCCGTGAGGAGCTGAGAGGCAGAGGTCATCAGGAAAGAGAGTGCGCCAAGGAGTGGCGGAGTTGATGGAGGAAAGAACCTCAAAGAGGGAATGTTGCTCGGCGGAGTTGAGGAGAGGCTGCTGGTGTGAAATGAGAAAAGAAGACGACAAAGTTACAAGGAAGAGGAGGATAAGAGAGGACAAAGATGAGAATGTATCCATTTGTGAGCGATTCGCTTGGAGTTGTGTGGAGAAAGAAGAGAATGAGAGTGTTGCTTTATCACTTCATGTATATGTTGTGTTGGAGCGGTGAAATTGGGGATTGGTTGGACGCATTTTGGGGTTAGAGTTTATGAGGAGTTGGGTTGGAGTCATTAGGCAGAGACGCATAGTACACTTATGCTTGCTGTAGGGGGTTTCTTTGCAGTGTGGCTAATTACCGAAGTAGCCTTCCTTTCTCTCTTTTTTTTTTTTTAAAAAAAAAATGTATTCTCTTGATCTTCTTAAGAAACATAAAACACTCCTGGCGGAATTTCCTTCGAGTGTAGCTATTTGAATTTTCAATATATATATAAATTTATAATATTTTTTAAAATTTATTATGTCTAAAAGATGCTAAAAATCTAATTTTGCATCTTTTAATTTAAAATTTTAACTTTTTGATTCTATAATTTAAGATTCTGATTCCGTAGTAATTACTCATACTGTATTATTTTTTTTGGTTTATTATACGTTTCGACGCTCAGCTCCTTATGACTCATGAGAGGGAAAAGAAAAGGCATCTTGTCTGCACAGAAACCCATAGAAGCATGAGTAATTTTGTTGAAGGATATGGGTATTATAGACATTGACAACTGATATCATCCCTTCAAAATCAGTCTTTTGGCCTTTGGTTTCGGACAGAGTAGAAAAAGCAGCCGGCGACAACAAAACCTACGGACAAAGGCAGCAGCACAGAGGGAGCCGACAGCGATGCGCCGCAGCCGCCGACTTACAGTCTGCACTCATCCCATGAAAACGACGTTTAACTGGTCCAAACCAAGCAATTTACTGGACACGTTTCAGCGCTAGACTGGATAGTCTTCGCCACGTGTCATAGTATGCGATACCATTTCCAGAAATGACAGAGCATGCGACTACCATTTCCATTGCCGTTTCTATCACAAGTTCTGCCTTGAGGAAGTGGGTCCATGGATATAAAAGGATTTTCCTCTTTTTTTTTTTTTTTCCTCACAAGTATTAATTTCATTATTGTTCAAAATTTCTTTATAGCTTCAATTTCTGTTTAGAATTCGTTTGATATTGTATTTAAAATATATATTTTTTTGAAAAAAATAAATTATATTTTTAATCTTTTTGAATTTTAAAAACCGATTTTCAATAGAAAAGAATAAACATATTTTTTTTCAAAAGTGTATATCAAAAAAATAATTTATCAAAAATTTTAAAAATTAATCAATTAAATCTAAAAAATTTAAAATTTAATTTTTAAATACTCAAAAGTAATTCCAAATAAAAAAAAGATATAAACGCAGCATATATTAATATTATATTGAGTTTGAGATCAAGAGGTAGTTTTTTTTTTTCAAACTATAAGTGACCTCCATGTATATGTTAACAAGTTGAAAATAATTGTTTTTTGTACTGGATATATCTCGAAAAGCAGCAAAGCACTTATACAAAAATTTTAAAGTAATATATTCTCATAAATCAAACTCAATGCCTCTAGTTAAACTGTAATAATTATATATCAACTCATCCACACTTTTTTATATTGAAGTCAAGAGGTAATTAGAAGCATGAGTGATTTAATATATAATAGAGTTATAACGAGTGTCATATAAAAAATAAAAAAGAGATCGCACATATATAATTGATGTCAATTATATATCATTTTTATATAATTTTTGATATGTTCTTTTATATAATTATTGGCAGTTATATATCATTTTATATATATAACTATATCATTGTTATGTTTTTTTATATAATTATTGTCAATTATATATTATTTTATAGGATAAATTATTGTAACACCCTTAAATTTTAGTTGAATATACTAATTAGTTTTTCTATTGTTTGAAATACATTATAAAGTCTATTCAGTTTTGTTTAGTATACTATTTCAGTTCTTGTGCTTTTTTTTTTTTTTTTTTTGCTGTTAGAGACAAAAAAAAATGTCAAATTTGCTATTTCTTTTTGTCTTAAAAAATACAAAAGAAAAATTGTATGTTATCAATTTGATTCCAAAATATCATATTTGTAAAAAAAAAAATTAAATAAAGGTATTCTATAGTTGACTAATATAATATTCTAATTGACCAACAGAATATTTCATTCAAAAGCAATAGAAAGTCTTCTTAGTTAATTGAACAAAATCTGAGAAATTTCGTAATGTATTAAAAAAAAATGGATCAATAAGTGTATTCAACCAAATACTATAAATATCATAATAATTTATCCTATTATATATATATACATATACACACACTAGCAATATACATATTAAAAATTATTTTACTAATTTTACTCAGATTGGTATATTCAAAATTTGTTCGCCGGTTAGTAGTATGTTTTGGTAGTACCCATCAACACACTTAGGAGTCTACTTCTGTCTTTTTTACATTCAGCTCAATATATATATGTTGGCACCAATATACAGGGCTTGTAATTGAACTGAACCAAGCTAAATACTAAAAAGTTTGGACTTGGTTTATTTAAAATTGCCATGAGCTTGATTCAATTTTTAATATTTAAACTTAAGTTCGGTTTGTTCCAAAATTATCAAGCTAGTGAGCATCTCAAGTTCAACTCGTATATAACTCGTCTATTATGCTTAGCGAGCTTAGCTTGAAAGTTCAATTTATTACAAAATTATCAAGCTAGTGAGCATCTTAAGTTTAGCTCATAAATAACTCATTTATTATGCTTAACGAGTTTAGCTTGAGTTCGTGCTATTAACTAATAATGATAAAAGCTCGAGTTTGACTCGTTAATTAAAAATGACAAAAACTCGAGCTCAATAACAAAATATAACATAAACGTACATTAAACGAACATGTTTATGAGCCTTTAAATAAATATATTCGTGAACTTCTAAACGAATACGTTTGTAAATTTTTAAATGAACACATCTGTGAACTCTTAAACGAACATATTCGCGAGCTAACGAATTAAATAACATTAAACTTGAGCTCAATAAAATTTTCGAGTTCGAATTTGAATTCAAAAAAATTAATAAACTATTTCGAACTAACTTTTTTCAAACTGAAATCTGAATAATTCATAAACGGTTTGATTCATTTACAGGCTAACTCCTTGGGGGAGAACCATCAAAAGAAGCCGCACCAAGAACCAGAGGGAAGGTTTAGGTTCTTTGTTTAAGAATATAAGCATGATTTGATGGTTGGATTACTTTGAGATTAGTCAATTAATACAGTTTTACTAATTTTATGTAATCTTATTATTTAAAAGAAAAAAAAAGTTGACAAACATTGCAAAAAAAAATTAATAGATGAAAACATTCCTTTATTTTTTATTTCTTAATTATAACTTAATTGAGGATCCAAACAAGCTGTTTTTATGAGATCTAGGGAATCGTATAATAGGTATAAATATATATTTTTTACCATAAATGCGATAAATTCATAACTATATTAGTAATTAGAGTCAATAAAATTTAAACTCAAAATATTTTCAAATTATCATGAAATCAAGCTAACTCTTTTCCTTCTAATATTTGATAATATCTAAAATGAGATTAAACGCGGAAAAGTAAAATAATGCAATTGTGATGATATAAAATATGTTTATAAAGCGCCAATCTGGATATGTGATCTAAACCGTACAAGGATAATGAATGCCGGAGCAGGGGAAATTTCGCACTAGGGACTAGTCCTCGCTTAAACCATGGATATGTGATCTATGTGATTATATAATTTATAATAATTTAAAATTTAAAAAATTATTTATAATATAAAGGTACTCCAATTATATAAATTGTAACAACTCAATATTTTAAGAATTATTTGTAATACAAATATACCACAATTATGTAAATTGTAATAATTCAGTACTTTAAAAATTATTTATAACACAAAAGTATCTAAACTTTTATTTTGTAACTAAATAGTATTTATGTCTTCAACTATTATAGTTTATTTAGCATTGTGTTTGAAAAAAAAAGTTTTTCGAAAAATTTTATTTTTATATTTTTAACTTTTTTGAATTTTGAAAATTATTTTTGGTAGATACAGATAAATGAGTATTTTTTCCATAAGTATATTTGAAAAAAAAAACAATTCATAAAAATTAAAAAAATTAGTCAATTAAATCAAAAGAATTCAAAATATGTTTTGGAACACTCAACAACACTTTCAAATCTCTCTAACAAAAGTATAATATAAAATATCCAGATAAATTTTAATAAAAAAATAGTTGTAATATTCAGTTAGTAAAATTGAAATCTATCTGATGTAAATATTACAGCTAATTTTATTTTTATTAAAATTTATCTGATGTGAATATTTTATATCATAATTATGTTATGAAGACTAATAGTCAAAAACCAAAATACTATTTAATTACAAAATAAAAATTAAATTATTTTTTGAGTTATAAAATAAAAATTAAAGTATTTTTATGTTAAAAATATAATAAATTATTATAATTTATATAATTGAGTTATTTTTATGTTACAAATAATATTTCAGATACAAAATCGTTACACGTTATATAACGGGAGAATAGCTAGACATGGACAACAAATACAGGAATGGGGGTAATCTCACTCTGGGATAGTTCCTCGCTTAAACAATGTACACCACAGAGTGGGACCACTAAGCGGCCGCTAACGTTATACTCTGAAAATTGAGAAGAAAGGTAGACTTCGTTTGAAACTGTCAAAGTTTACGCGGGGAAGTAAGACGGTTTAGGACGGGAAAGTAACGGCGCATATTTCTATTTCATGTCGTTTGACGGCGGATTTGCTTATCAAATTGCTGCATTCTTAATCGAAAATTTCGCTTTCCTTTTCTGTAGCCAAAAAGCGAACACTCTGCTGTAGTTTTTCTTAAAGCAAAAAGGTGAAAATGGCGTTGGCTGGATTTTACCGTCGGCTCCTTCCTTCTCCTCCGGCTATCAATTTCGCCTCCTCCGAAGGAAAGGTAATCTCTTCGATCCTAGCAGTTTTTTTCTTTTCCTTCTTTTTCTTTTTTTCCGATTAATTAAAATTCAAGGACTAGGGTTTAGGAGGAGATTTAAACAGTGCTGCCGCTATATGTGTAGAATTACGATAGTAAATTATGGCGCAGTGGCAATTTTTAGTTTGCCATGTTAATCGTATTTCTGCAGTTACTTCAATATGATGGAACACTTTTGGTTTGTCTCCGCATTTTGTATTTAGTTATTTAAGTTATTTAAAGGAGAAATGCGGTGATTAATCTTAGTAAAATTGCTGCTTTTTAAGTTGAACTTCATAGTAATATCAGCTTTATAGTATCCTTACATGGTTACGTATTTAAGAGAAATTAAATTGTTCAGATTAAGCATTTGTACTTCTTGTGCTATTGTTCCTTGGAAGCTATTTCAGAGTTAACTTTTCTCTTAAAGTTTGACATAATCATTATTTTGCTTCTTTTTCTATGTGATAGTTCCAACTTGTAATTTTCCTGGTTTAAATGGTGGCAATTCTGATTAATTTGATCATTGACTAAGCTATCAATGTTTTGAGATTGCAGCAACTTTTTGTTGAAGCGATTCAGAATGGAACCATGGAAGGGTTTTACAGATTGATTTCTTACTTTCAGACGCAGTCAGAACCTGCAGATTGTGGTTTAGCAAGCCTTTCTATGGTCTTGAATGCCCTTGCCATTGACCCTGGAAGAAAATGGAAAGGTACTACCGGCATTTTCTACAGATGGTATAACTAGACGTGTTTTGTAGATTTATTTCGGGTGCTGCTTAATTTGCATTTTGTGATGCTGGGCCATTCTTTTGAGTTCGAGTCCTGACATTGTTTGGGGTTGAGAGTCAAGGTGACATTGGTTGGGGCTCTGTGTCGAGGCAACATGGTGCACTGGAATACATCATATATCAGTACTTTTGCCCTCGCAGGTTTGCACGGTAGTAAGATATCAATCTTGCCAGTGGATCTCTATCAAATCTATTGCTGATTCAATTGGAAAATTGATTTCACCTCCTTCTAGCAATTCATTCTTAAGCTATTTTTAAACGAATCCCTATTTGCCATGTAACAGAAACAATTATTTCTCCATCCTCCTTGTTATAGAGAAATGGCCAAAAGCATATGTTAAATGGTCATCATTTTTCTTGCAGGACCTTGGAGATGGTTTGATGAATCCATGTTAGATTGCTGTGAACCTTTAGAAACAGTTAAAGCTAAGGGTATCACATTTGGGAAGCTTGTGTGTTTGGCTCACTGCGCTGGAGCAAAAGTTGAAGCATACCGGACCAATCACAGCACTATCGATGACTTCCGTAAACATGTCATTAGATGTTCAACTTCTGATGATTGTCATATGATATCGTCATATCATAGAGGAATTTTCAAACAGGTAGATTTCTTGAAACTTCCTTTTTCTATTCATCAACTTTTTGTGATTATATAATAGTTGGAATACTGGATCTGTAATCTAAATATTTGAGCAATGGTAATGAGCTTGATCAGAATTTATGGAAATTGCATTTTAATATTTCCAAACGAAACTTGTGATTTTAATCAGCCTTCATTCACATCTATATCAGCAGTTGCTATACTAATGCTTGTGACCACATAAAGCATTGTGTTGCATATTAGTATTGGTTTTAGTTTTCATATGAAAGGTGTCACCTGACATTTAGTTGGGTTGGCACCGACTACGGAGTCACTCATGGATGCTAATTTATGTGGCAAGATGCACGGAGAGAGTTTCTCATTTCTTGCTTTCAAACCACAAATCATTTCTTGCCATCAAGTCTCTGATGAAGCCAGAATGTTTAGTGGACTTATGCAATCATGCTGAATAAATTTCATGTTGTTAAAGATTTTGAGGTAGGCCATGGTAAAAGGCTGACTCTGTTTTCATTGTTTATCTTAAATAAAGAAGAAGCACCAATCACCCCCATGAGCCTTAGCAAATTATATTGCTTGTAAAGCTCTACATATAAAGTTGGCAAAGCTGCGTCCTTTATGCATTGAAGAGTTTATAAGTTGCATCAATATTTAAAATTTTTTTTTTCAATTTTTGTTATTTTTCATTGCAGACAGGAACCGGTCATTTTTCACCTATTGGTGGATATCATGCTGAAAGAGACATGGCATTGATTTTGGATGTTGCACGTTTTAAGTATCCTCCACATTGGGTTCCCCTAACACTTCTTTGGGAAGCTATGGATAATATTGATGAGACAACCAGGCAGCACAGAGGGTACACAATTACGCATTTATATGCAGTTAGATGTATAAACTGTTAAATGGCATCACTTTAAATTTATGGAATTGAAACAATGAAATTGGTTGATTATAAAACAATGTTAAGAGTTCTGTTATGTGATCGACAATATACAACTGCATCATTACCTGTTCTATTGTTGACTCCTGTCACATACTTCCTCATTAGTTATTAGTCCGTGTGGACATGGTTATATTGGAGGTTTTAACTTTCGATTGACAACTAGGTAAGGTGGCGAAATTTGTTCTCACCCTGACCAACTACACTTTCTTCAGCAAATGGTTGTAAACATGTGAACGATAGATTCCTACTTATTTTTGTCTTGCATTTTGCATATGACGCATGCACATTGATCTTTATTCTCTTGAAATGATTAACCAATGTAGAGAAAATTTAAACACTAAGCATTAGAATTATGAAAAGTTGGTGAGGCAGTTATCCTCATATGTTCGTCCAATGTGGACACTACTTGCTCGGCTAGGAGGTCTGCCCTGTTATAACTATTATCTAAACCTAAAAACTAACTCTTTTCCTGTACTAATTTATTGTATTTTGACCTCTCATATCTTGGTATTTAGTTTCAAACGTAATGTTTCCATCTTGTATTGTTTTGGCTTTGTTCACAAATTATTCAAATTGTTTGCCTCTCAAGTTTGATCATGTGACAGGTTTATGCTTATATCAAGGCCTCACACTGAGCCTGGAATGCTTTATACCCTGGTATGATTGTGGATATTACATATCACTAATCTTCATAGCCACATTCATCTTTGCTTGCATTTCCATGTATGTATAATTGCTTATAAGTTTATCAATTATACCTGTCCTCTAATTTGTTATTACAAGTTAGTGTTTATCTAACATAGGAACTAGCTAGAATTTGGAAGTTTTTTTTCATTTTTATGTTTTCTATATTTCTCCTTCTGGTTGGACATTCCTTCAGAGCACTGCCATTCAGGTCCATAACAGACTATTTGCTTGACAGTGTACTGCGTACCATATCTACATAATATTGTAAAGCTAAGATTTAGGAATAGTTCGAAGAGTTCACCAACAATATCTACGAATTAGACATATTGTTTATTAATTATCAAATTGAGCAACTTGCATTTTTTGCACTGATGTAGTATTACTCTGATGGTTTGCACAGAGCTGTAGGCATGAGAGTTGGACTGGTGTCGCAAAGTATTTAGTGGATGATGTTCCTCTTCAAATAAAGTCAGAAGATGTGAAAGATATTCATAAATTGCTCTATGTTGTTTTCAAGTCACTCCCATCAGATTTTGGCGAATTTATAAAGTGGGTTGCAGAAGTTCGGATACAAGAGGATGGTGGCAGAAGTCTAAGCCAAGAGGAAAAAGGAAGGCTTGCTGTCAAGGTTTTACAAAGCTCGTTCCTTTTTTTGATCCTTCTCTTGATGTCTATTTATGCTGTTCATTTAGAGACGAAAATGTTATTTTTGCAGGAAGAGGTGTTAAAACATGTGCAAGAGACTGGACTTTTTAAACATGTAGCAGACTTTTTGTCTTCTTCAAATTCATGTTGTGGAAACATGCCAAATCTGAGTAAAGAAGATGATCTTCCTCGTGTTGCTGCAAGTGTCTGTTGTCAAGGAGCAGAGATTTTGGCAGGGAAATATGGTTCTTCAGGAGGCTATTGTTGTAGTGAAACATGCGTGAGATGCTTGAAGACTAATGGAGACAATCCTGTTACTTTGGTGTCTGGTACAGTTGTAGATGGTCCAAATGAGCAAGGGCTTGATGTTCTGGTTCCTTCATGTCCAATGAAACTTAGTTGCTGTGGCTGTGGCCCAAGCAATTCCATTGGGATGCATCCAGCTGGCAATGATGTTCTTACCGTACTTTTATTTTCTTTGCCACCGAAAACGTGGTCCAGTATCAAAGACGAGAAACTTTTGTTAGAAATAAACACTCTTGTTTCAACTGAAAATCTTCCGGTTTTACTTCAAGAAGAGGTAATTATGCTATCTTCACCTGTTTTCTGCTCTATGTGCGATCTGTCAGTAGCGAAATTGTTAGGATAACATGACCATAGGGAGAAAATGGAAACAGAAGTTTTTTTTATTGTTGATTCTCTGTTCAGGTATTTACTGAGACCGTGATTGGAATTCTGAAACTCGTTTTTTCTGAATTAAAAAATTAGAAAAGTTGTAATATTTTTCAAACAGAGGAATTGCGAGATTGAAAGAAACTTGATTTCGTCCTAAAAAAACATTCTGATGGGCATATCAAGAGAACGAATATGTTGGTTTCATCCTTAAAAAACCATCTGATGGGGCATATCGAGCGAATGAATCTGTTCCCAAATTCCATTGTTGAGAACGAGAGAGCAAGTAATGTGGAAGTTTGTGTTGATGCCCCTTGTTAATGTCCATTCAAGTGTTTTGAGATGAATTGTCGATTGTGTTTGTTATTTGGACTTGCGTAATCTTCCAGATTTCTAACATTTCATATGGTCTCACGACTCACATCAATATTTATGTTGCTGTATTGAGTGTAAGTAATTATTCTTTGTTGGAACATGGCAGGTGTTGCATCTGCGACGTCAACTCTTCCTTCTGAAGAGATGCCTAGAGGACAAGGCAGATGAGGATCTAGGTGAACCTCTTTCCTTAGCACTCTAATGTCCTTCCTGATGAATTCATCATCATGCCACTTTCGGAAGTGGAAAACTGATCCACGTTATAGAAATTTGCATTTTCCTTTATTCTAGGCTATAAGCAGTGAAGCAAATGCCTATATTGGATTTATCTTCGTGAAAATCCTGGAAATATCTCCAAGATGCAACTCTCGGACAGCAGTTTTCTATGCTTTAAAAAATATAAAAAAATATATATATATATTCGGTGTTAACTATAGAAAATAAATAGACAGAGAGGATAAAATTTGAAAACTCTTATCTAAATCTAGTATCTCAAATAATGTATTAGAATATATTAATAGGACAAGACACGGCTACTGTAGCTAATACAGTGCTGTGCTAATTTTGCCCCTCATTATTCAAAACGCAGCGTCAGCAAATGAAGGCGGAGGAGTTGCTTCTGCCAAGATCAAAACGACGTCGTTTTAGATCTCCACTGCACAAAACGCAGCGCCTTGAGAAAAGCCAGAACGTTTGCAAAATGTAAGATAGGCTGAGCAACTGACACATTGATAGCATCTATCAAATATGAAACGTGTCAACATCCAATTTGTAGGTTAGAAATATTTGCGCAGTTGACCAAAATATTTTGTCCTTTGAAAAGAAGATAAATATGGATTTTTTTACTTAATGGCAAATTCTTCCTGTTTTAACGTGCACTCATACATCCATTTATGTTGCGCCACGTACACAATTTAGTATAAGCATCAGATTATCAACCATACAAGTTAATGATGGGCGAATGATTGAGTATATATGGAAGCAGCTGATTAGAACACCAATTCAAACAAAGAATTATGTGAACCAAATTTTCATCACTCCTACTTTGACTCATTATTCACTCCTCTAGAGAGAGAGAGAGAAATAATTCGCTTCAGTTAATTAAGAGGTAAAAAAAAATCAGTGGCTTTATTTAGTGTATTATATTTAATAAATTATATTTAATAATTCCCTTTAATTTATATAAAAAGATATATATAGTTTTTTTACAGATCAGAGTATATACCCTCAAATAAAAACAGTTAATTGAATCTCAATCTCCTTTTAAAAGGTAAAAAAATAAACTATTATTATACACCAACTAACATTTACTTAATATTGTCAATTTTAAAGTTTATATATTATATGTATTATAAATAAATTAATAATCACATTATATAAAATAATTTGTATAACATAGAAATTTTTACTAAAAAATATTATACTTATTTATTATATAAATATTTTTATATTTATATGCTGCATTTTTTATTTTATTGCTATGTTTTTTACCGCTCGACACAACGACAGATTAACTATATATAGCAAAGGAAAGTACAAATTTCATAAATTAAATGACAAAAAAATTGAACGAGATAGGCGTCCAATAATTTCACTCCACGTGTTACAAACAACAGCTCTAGCACATTTACTTACATCTCGAAGAAGCGAGACAGCTGGCAAGGATTAATAACGCCAGGTAGGTGGGCCCCGTCTGCCTTCAGTAAACCTGATACCTCCACGTATCTATGGCGATTTTCTTGGTTCGGCTTGGCTTCTTCGGCTCTCTTCTTAATCTTCGACTCGTCACCCGGTTCAACTTCAGATCGATGAGGGTCCCAAGGTTTACCAAAAAGTGTGCCTCTGGTCAGATATTCGTGGGCTAGATATCCGGCTAAGAGCTGATTGGAGGAAATTGGCTGCGAGAGCTTTCCTGACCCGGCCGGCTTGGGCAATTTCGTAGTTGGGGATGAAAACGGTTCCATGGAATCAGAACCCTCACTCTCTTTGCGCTTATTTGACGTGCAAACGCGACGAGGAGGGGCACGCATAGTCTGTGTACTCATTTTTTCACGTATCCGAGTATGCCACGTCAGCAAAGGAAGATATATATATATATAAAAAAAATAAAGCAGTAATAAGAAACTGTAAATGCAGAGTTAAAAAAGGAAATTCGAGAAAAAAAATTAAAGAGAGATTAGATGAAAAGGGACATGAATCAGAGGGCAACGAGGGAGAGGAAAGAGTTCTGAGGAATGAGGGGAGAATTATGAAGAAAAAGAAAGATATGAATCAGAGGAGAGGAAAGAGTTCTGAGGAATGAGGAGAGAGAATTAGAAAGGAAAAGAAAGATTGTTCGTTGGCCTATATCTGTATGAGCACTTTATATAGTTACCCCTATATGTGAGTATAATTACACGGATGGCAAAGCGTTCAAATTACTATAACAACCTTCCTATTTGACATGATTTTCTTTTGTTTTTTTTAGGGTTTGTTTTGTGTTGAATTTCATGTGAAATCCAAAGCTAATTTGCATAGATTCCAATTTTTGGTAAGGTCTAAGCCCTTCGAGTGGACCTAAATCTTTATTTTTGTCTTTTTAAACTTTAAAATTTCTTATAAAAATGAATCTGCTTTTTATTCATGCCTTTTTTCCCCAAATTTTGATTGTAATTAAAGAATTTAATTTGAAGAACCTAGCTCTTAAAAATTGATTCCATTTATTCTAGAAGATTTTACACGGTTTACTGAAAGTATTTTTTTTAAATTTACCGACCATTTCTCCATGCTTTCATTACCGATTTCCATTTTTACTGATTTTTTTTTCTTTTCCAATGTAAAAATTACTATACATTTATCGTATTTTTTCATTTAATTAAGAAACATAATACATTTTTTCATCTTTAAAATATGAATTAAGAATTTTATTAATTTATATGGCCACCCATTTGTTTTTATATATGCATTTGTTTATTTTTAATTATTATTTAATATTTTGAAAAAAAAATTATATTTAACTAACTTAATTACTAAAGTAAATTTAAGTAAATTTTAATTACTAAAAAAAATATATCAATTCGTATTTAATTTAATTAATATTATTTATTTTAGTAAACCATTAGCTAGATCTTTAGGAAATTTTTGTGTAAATAGTTGGTATTATTTGGTAAATTTTCGGTAAATCTCCATTAAATTTTTTGATAAATATTTAATAAATACCGAATAAAATTTCAGTAAATATTAGATAAATATTTAATAAATTTTTAGTAAATATATATATATATATATATATATATATTTTTTTTTTTTTTTGTAAAAATCCCCTTATTCTAATGGAATGGTTGCTTTGAGCTCCCATTTGTTCTTGGTAAATTTGAAATTGAATAAAATGGGTGGATGGGGTGGTTTCTTTTGCAGTATTAAATTTACAAGAGGCCAAAGTTGGATAGTAATCAAATTGGATGAACTGTTGCGCATTAGTTATGGCGGACTTGACTGCATACAAGAAAAATGATTCATTTTTTTTAACTGTCTGGTGATGTTGATATGATTGAACTTCAGTTTTTTTTTTTTTGAATAGGACATCATAAATGGTTCGAGAACTCCATAACCAACTGAAATTTCTGCGATCCAGACAAAAGAAGATGTAGCGACAGTCAGGAATAGACCAAACTGAAAGGCCTAAGGTGGAATATTGCTTCAGGTGACAAGGTTAAAGCATGGGATCGGATTCCTGATTTTCCAAGTTTCAAAGTCAAATCATCAAAACCTGCAGATTTAAATAATCTGCTTGTGGATAATTCGAATGCTTGGGACAAGGAAGCCTTAGGGAGTCTGTTCAGTCAAAAGGAGGTTGCGGTAATAGAGAAAATTGTTGTTGGCAAAAGGAATGGGGAGGATATTGATGGAGAGCAATATAGTGCTGCAGCGTCGGGTAGTTCAAAACCTTTTGGAAGAGCATTTGGGGTTTAAAGGTGCCAGTAAAAGTTAAGATTTTCATGTGGAAATGTGTGAAGAATACTTTGGCTTCAAGATCAAATCTTCAGTGAAGAGGATGTGGAGCAGATGCTTTTTGTTCAAGGTGTGGCCAAGGTATAGAGCACATTTTATTTTTCTGTGATAAAGCCTTGGTGATACGGTTTGCAAGTAGTTTGTGATATAAAGCAGTGGCGGAAGGGGTTGTTGTCTTTGTTTAAATCTATAACCCATGAGTTTTGATCTTCGAAAAAATAACTATTCTCTGCTGGTTTATATGGAAGGACCGAAATAGGAGTTTATTTGAAGGCATAGATGAGAAGCCACAAGAGATGGTTGATAAAGTATACAGGTGTTGGAAGGAGTGGCTGGTAGAGAAGGAGAGACCTAGTGCAGTGATGATAACGATGGGGTTCAGGTATTGGCAAAATGGTCTCCACCTGGATCGGGGGTTCGAAAGATTATTAGTGATGCTGCTATAATCAATTAACAGGTTATGGCAGTGTTGCTTTTATTTGCAGAGATGAGTTCTGTTCACGCTGAATGCAAACAAGTTTCGTGAAGGTCTAGTCTTGTAGCAGAATCCTTAGCTCTCAGGGAGGCTGTTCGGTTTGCAAACAACAAGGGTTTGTCTTCAATCTTCAGTTGTTTTTGAAGCTGATGCCTCAGTAGTGATTGAAAACACTATATATTATCAACCACAGAGGAATCTCCCTGGGAAATACTAGCAGTGATGAAAGAGAGAACGCTTGTTTTGTACATGTTGTTAGATCAGGAGATTGAGTAGCTGACTGGATAGCTAAACATCGCAGTGTTTGTTTTGTTGGAGGAGACCCTTTCTATGATCCTCCTGAGTTATGTAAACTGCTTGTAATCTTGACTTTTAACTTCTAGAGAAATTTGAAGTCTATATCACATTAAATTACATAGTTTTTTAGCATTTCAGTTCAAATTAGAACCACAATGTTTGATGATCGAACTGTATTAAAAATTATTTTATTTTTAAATTAATCCACTTTCATATTTTTATTAATCTTAATTATA